>CANXYC012692941.1:0-10159 GCA_948193065.1 Aleurites moluccanus
AAACTTGCTATACTTATTTGTCTATTATTATTTCTTGGAAAGTTCATTGTGAAACCAAACCTTAATATTTGATTCTCCAATGCCATATTCATTGCCTATGATCTTCATTGATGAGAACCTATTATTGATTATTGATATTGACAATGATATTGATGCACCCTACATATGATCAATGACAGACTACTCTCCCGATGGAGTAGTAAATCTTACATCGAGCATTGTGAACAATGTTTTATGTGATCTTCAGCTGGTGAGGGGTGGTCTCAGCCATATTGTCTGATTAACCGTATGACTTTCATGAGACATGCTATCAGGATATGTAGCCTATTTTTACTTATATTGTGAACAATGTTTTATGTGATCTTCAGCTGGTGAGGGGTGGTTTCAGCCATGCTGTCTGATTAACCGTATGACTTTTATGAGACATGCTATCAGGATATGTAGCCCATTTTTACTTATGTGGATTTTGCTATCTGTCATTGCTATATGTGCATTCGACTCAACATATTGATATATGAGCTATTGGCTCATTATGATATTATTGGAGCATTTGGCTCACTATGATATTATTAGAGCATTTGGCTCATTATGATGTTATTGGAGCATTTGGCTCAACTTACATGATTGATACAAATTCTACATGTTTAATTTTCTTTATGCTCTATTGTTTCATTGAGTACCCTTTTTACTTACATATTACCCTTACTGAATTTCAATGGCTATATCCTTATTTATTTATCTGTTTATGAGACATATTCATTGCTATTCATATTATTCACGTATTAATGGTCATTTGTTCTTTTCATATTTTTAACCTCACTAGGAAGGTGTCTATATATTATTCAGTGAGTATAATCTTACATTTTAGTGGTTTATAATTTTTCAGGTTTCAGTAGATAGCTACAGTTCCAGCCATATTTTTCTTTGGTGCTGGGAATCCCTATAGTTTATGTATATTCCTTTCTGTGGTTTATGTTTGATTAGTGTTCCATGGTTAAAGATGTTAGTATCGGTAATATGTTATTTGTAAATTATAAATAGTTTTAACTCAATGTAAAATACATTATGATATATGTAGTGGATATGATATATGATTATGATGAATGTTATCTGAATTGTGGTGGATTCGGGGAATAAGGATGAACGGATAGAAATGTCGTTTCTTTTACAAGTTGTGTAATTGATATAATAGAAGAGAGAGACATAAGTCCTAAATTTAAGTACGAATATTCGGAAAAATTATGGCGAAATTTCTGTAAAAATATATGCATTGGGTTGTATGGATTTAGGGAGTCTTACGCTTACCTATACCCTACGATTGTTGCATTCCCTAAAGAGGAGGATGTGACAAATGATTTACTTTTAATCAGAGAAAAAAATAAATTTAGTATGATATATAAAAACCAACTATAATGCTATCTACTACTTAAAAAAAAAAAACAAAAAACAAAAAGCTAAATGCGTTAGTTAAAAAAAATTTCAAAATTAAGAACACTGAATGTTTATATAAAATAAAAATTTTACTTAAAGTTTATATAAAATAAAAATTTTACATTAAAATTTAATGAAAAATTAAAAATTTAAAGTTAATTGAGGAAAATTACTAAAAGATTTTTTATATGATGTTTGAAAAATATAATAAATTTTATTCATTGTTTGTTCGTTTAAAAAAATTTATATGATTATTTTACATAATTATTTTTTTTTAAAATAATTTCCCTAAATTCTTTTTAATAAATAGTTTAAAAATTATATATTTATAAAATAATTAGCAAATCAATTATCAAAATGTATAAGCAACGAGCCAAGGACACCAAGGTTCAAACATGTCATTCTCGTACCTTTGACAATTGCCTTTAATATCTTTCAAGAAAGCATCGAGAGGGATCAGCTACACATATAATTTTATTTATTTATTTTTTTACACTACCTTTGATTCCACACAATTAGAAAAATGTCAATGCCGTTGCCAAGTTTTAAGCAAATTTTGAGGACTCATTCAGGTAACGTATACATTTGAATGAAGGTGAAAGTTGATTTATATTTCAAATAAGGAATTATAATACATTAATATAATCTTAAATCTAAATAAATATTTTTTAATGAATGTTCTTGATGCACTGCTTAAGAAACAATTAGTTTATGCAAAAAATATATAGTAAATAAATTACAAAGATATAATAATTTTAATTAGTGATTTAAAAAAAAAATATTTAGTTAATCATTTGTTATCCTAATATATTTATAGGTTAGAAATGTAATATTTTAATCTTTATTTTCTTATTTCATTATCGTTGCTTCAATTATCTTGTCTCATTTTATAATTAGCATTTTGTTTCATTTCACCTTATTCATAAAAATTTTATTTTTCACAAGTCTTTTTACATTAAGAACAAAACCTTTGTCACTTAAAAATAAAAAATTTTAATTCCTGAATCCTCTTTAATTTTTAAGGACTAATGCATTTTTCATGAGATTATATTGGATCTAAATTGAGTTTTATCTTTTTATTTAACCTACACAAAATAAAGGTAATGACTCTCTAATATCATTTTCTACCTTATTCTTCCCACATACACGAAGTTCAATCTCTTTTTTTAGGTATTTTTTTTACTATTTCAATCTATGAGAAAGTTAAAGGTCCGTAAATATATAATTTGATATAAAGCATGCATACATACAACTTGAATAATATGGAGCCATAAATCGCTTCGGGCCTATAAACTTTAGATTTCACCAAAGAAATCTTATACATACTATTCAAGGAAAGAGAAAATATTTTTAAGGTGTATACAAACTAAGGAAAGTTTCTAATAGTCATTATATGGCTCAGTCAGGATAAAAAGGTAATGGCTCTCACAGATGGCATCTTAAAAATTTCCAAATGGGAACCACTAATAAAAACGATTTTGTAATGTCTTTGATATACTTTTGACAAAATGTCTAGCTTAAATGTATTTGTCAACAAATGACCTCCTACTCATTTGTCCTTGTACCTTGTTTTGATAATATGACTTTAAAATGAGTTACAGGTCAGGTGAAATGGACAAATGCAAAATTCAATGTAAAATATGAATGGGAAAATATAAGGGGTAATTACTATAAAATTCCTGCATTTTGTCATATTATATTAAAAAGTTTTTATATTTTTAAAATTATATTATAAAGTCTTTGGATTTTGATTCCGTTATAATATGAGGTTCTTCTGTCAAGTTCACCCGATATTGCCGTTTATGAATTGTGAAAAGACGTCACTACCCTTATATACAAAATCTGAAGAGTGGAAAATCAGTTGAACCAACTGTCCCCTCGTCTTCTTCACTCTCAACTGCTTCCTATTTTTCTAATATCGAATTATATCTTCTGAAATTTAAAATCTCCAAGAACAGAAATTTCTCTGATAAAAATCTTCAAATGAACCATTATTTTCGAAAAGAAATTATGTTACCCATTATTTTTCGTCTACCCGTTATGTATTTTAGAAGAGAACACTAGTTAGAGATAGCAAATGAGGTATGTGCTTAATTGTGCATTGTTGATTTAATCTTTTTGTATATTGTATTTTGTATGTTGAAGGACGAGTTGATGATTTGGGTTTTGAATTATTATCGAAAAGTGGGTGGGTTTGCATGGGGTTGCAGAAAAGATGGTAAAAAATTACTATTTTTTTTTTTTGCTTAGTTGTGGAGTTTACGGGCTATATCTATGTTTTAGCTATATCTTAGTTGTGAAGTTTGGAGGTTAGGAATTTGGTAGATTTTGGGGTTAGGGTTTGAGTATAAAAGCTTAAATTTAATGGGTATAAAATAATGAATGTTGTTGGAGATTGTAAAATAATATTTCAGGGTTGTTTTTTCAAATGAGTGTCTGCCATTGACTGCATTTGTTTATTACTATTTGTTTGTTTATTGTTTGTGGGTGTGACAGTGTGAAAGTTTATAAATTCCTCTGCCATTGATCATATTTATTTCATTTCTTCTTGATTTTCAGATGACATATGCAAAATCATACACTTTGCATCTTCACTTTGATGATTATGAATCATACATTGACAATGTGGAGCTAAATATATATTCCAGAGTAATACTAGTCAGAGATTGCTACAAGACTTTTCAGACATTAATAGCTCGAGATATTGGGATAAGTAGTGGGAATGGGAAGATATTGAGGACTGATGCAGATGCAGATGATATGTTCAGACAATACAAAGAAAATCCTAAAATTCCTATATATGTAGATGAGATAGTGGAACCTATTGATGTTGCTGGACCTGAAGTTGAATTTCAGGCAAATGTGGAACCTGAAACAATTGTATTAGATTCAGATGAAGATGAACCAATTACAGGAGAACCACCTATAGAAGAACATTATCCTGTTCTTGAAAATGATTATCATCCTCAACCTACCCCTCCCACCATACTTGAAACTGAACCAGAGGAGTATGTACAACCAGAACCTGAAGCAACCCCATATTATGAACCTGCGCATACCCCAAAAACTCAAGTTGAACCTACCGTAGAAAATCAACCTGAACCTACCCTACAAACTGAACCTACCCCACAAACTCACCCACAAACTGAACCTAACCCACAAAGTTACCCTCAAAATGAATCTACCCCACAAATTGAAACTAACCCTCAAACTGAACCAACCCCTCAAACTGAACCTCCCCCACAAAGTTACCCTTAAAATGAACCTACCCCAAAAACTGACCCTCAAAATAAACCTATCCAACAAACTAACCCTCAAACTAAACCAGAAAATCAACTTAAACCTACCACACAAACTAACCCTCAACCTGCCCCACATATGGAACCTATCCAACAAACTAACCCTCAAAATAAACCTATCCAACAAACTAACCCTCAAACTAAACCAGAAAATCAACTTAAACCTACCACACAAACTAACCCTCAACCTGCCCCACATATGGAACCTAAACATATGGAAACTAAACATATGAAACCTGAACATGTTATGAGGGGTAGAGGTAGGGGCATAGGAAGGGGCAGTGGCAGGGGCAGAGGAAGAGGCAATGGTAAGGGCAGTGGCAGGGTGAGTGGCAAGGGAATTGGTAGGGGAAGTGGTAGGGAGAGTGTCAAAGGCAGTAGCAATAGGGGGGAGTTAGACAAAGAAGGAGTAGGGCAAGAGCAACTAATGATATGGATAGTGGAGAAAGTGATAATGAATATATTTTTTCTGATAGTGATGATGGGGATTGGCTGCAAGAAGGGGGTAAAGTTAGTAGTGATAGCCAAAGTAGTGATAATGATGAGATGAGTGATGTTAGTGATGAAGGAGTTCAAGATGATCCTTATGATATACTGAATGAAGAGGATGGATTGAGTGATGTAGGTTTTGATAGTGAAATGATGAGCCATGTAGTGTTTGATTTTGAAGAAGAAGATGTTGATGCTAATAATAGGAAGAGAAAAAGGGGAGCAAAAAATACAAGGATCAGTATACCAATGAGTGGCAGTGGGATGGACAATCTGAAATTGTATTTGAAGTAGAACAAGTGTTTAGGGATGTTACTGTATTTAGGAAGACTCTTTCTTATTATGCAATTAAAGGTGGATATACCCTACAGAGGTTAAAAAATGATGTGGAGAGGGTGATTGCTAAATACACAGGTGAAACTTATAACTGGAGAATTCATGCATCAAAGTTGGATGACAATCATACATTTATGATTAAGACTTTGATGAATGAACATACTTGTGTGGCACCAACTTCAACAAGGAATCCAGATACAATAACTAGATGGGTCTCAAGCAAACTCATAGAAATTCTTAGTGCTGACCCAAACATGAGCTATGAATTAATTAATCGGCAATAAAGCAGTAAATAGGGATTAATTTGCCAATGTGGCAATTGTATAGGGCAAAGGCCCAAACTAGGATGCAATCTGAGGGTACACACCAGGATAGTTATAGAAAAGTTAGAAAGTATATAGAGTTTGTATTACAAGTTATTGGTAGTGTAGTCAAGTTTGAACCTTTTGAAAAACAAACTTCTGATAACCCTACAAAGTTCAAAAGGATATTTGTTTGTTATAAAAGTGCAATTGATGGGTTTAAAAATGGTTGTAGACCATTTATAGGTATGGATGACTGCCATTTGAAGGGGCCTTTTGGTGGGATACTATTGAGTACAGTTACTCTGGATGGTAATAAAGGTGTTCTGCCATTGAAAATTGCTATAGTTGAGTATGAGTGCAGATATGCCAAAAACGATATGTCAAAGGATGTTCATGGGAGGGAAAAATTACACCAATGGCAAGAAAAAGTTTGAACCTTATTATAAGAGAGAGTAGACATGGCACACTGCTACCTGATAAAAATGATGAGTATGAGGTGAAAGATGGAAAGGTCAAGTTTGCTGTGAAACTTAATGAAAAGGTGTGCAGTTGTAAGTGGTGGGCGATAAGTGGTCTTCCTTGTAAGCATGCTGCAAAGGCTATAGGCCATAAAGGAGCTAATATTGAGGATTATTGTGATCCTTATTACAGTGTTGAAACATATATTAAGGCATACAGTGGGATCATTCATCCAATGTCTAAGCAAGACTATGAACCTGATGATGATTCCCAGGTGATTTTGTTTCCTGAAAAAAAAAAAAAGACCTGGAAGACCTAAGAAGAACAGAGTCGGAGAAGAAGGTGAAGGAGAGGCGTCTAAAAGAAGTGAAACAATGAGATACAAAAGATGTGGCGGTCTAGATAACAACAAAAGAACTTGCTCCACACCAGCATCTATGGTAATGATTTAAAACCTTATTGAGTTCATTTCATATAAATGCAGTGCATTATTTTAAACCTATTTGATTTGTTCAGGATACTTTTTTTAGAATAGCACCAAATGCAAGAGGAGGAAGAAGAGGAAGAGGAAGAAGAAGAGGAAGGAGGACTACAAATAGAGAAGATATAACCATTCCAAAATCTCAGCAAAGTGGGGTAACACAAGCGACAAGAAGCCAAGCTCAACAACAACCTTAAAAGTTATGAAGATATATCAATAACAATATAGGAGAATTTTTGAATTCCTATAACTATTTTTTTTTAATGGCTGTTGAAGTATATGTTTTTTGCAAATATTTTGGTAGGATTATATTTTTTGGGTGGTACACATGTAAAAGCTATTTACCACAGTAATTGGTTTATTTTGGGAGGTATATAGGGTTATTCATTTTGTTTGTATGTAATTGGTTGAATATTAACCACAGTAATATTTTGAGGGCCACATTTGGTTGTAATTATAGTGAACATTAACCACAATTACCATAGTAATGAAATTATATCTATATTTTATGTCTCATTATAAATTTTAGGCATTTCTGCTATATTTTTCCAACAGGTAACTGTTATACGAGGCAGGTTGAATATAAATTATAGCTGTAAACATAGATATTATTATTTAAAAATATTATACTATCACATCCGTGTGTTTTGAAAATATTATATTACCACATCCCTGTATTAGAAAATATTACACTAGAACATCCCTTTATTAGAAAATATTATACTATTAAATCCTTATGTTTTAAACAAATTATACTATGTATAGTCCTCCGTTACATATGAAAATACTGGTCATCCAACTTATATTATACCAGTATTATTTACCCAACTTATCCCTAAACCCAAGTTGTCCAAAAATAACAGCATAAGAAGGTGGAGTTCCAAAACAACATTATATTCAGTAAAGTAAAATATATTGATAACTTTTACATTCTCACATTAATTAGCACAAATCATCCAAACAATTATTGTGCCTTCTTCCCTAACTGGAACACAACTATAATTAAGACAATAAGTAAGAAAATTTTCAGTTTTCTCAACATATTCTCAAAATCTCATAGCTTCTTCACTACCTTCTGATTTTCTTTTTTCAGCATCTTCATTTCATCAAGTTTCATAGATATAACAAAGTCGCTGAAAGTAGGGTTGTCAGTATAATGATTGGAAGCAGAAGACCTCATAAGATTAGGACTTTCTGCAAAATGATTGGTAACCCTTTGACACCAGCCTAAGAAAGTTTCACAAACTCTATCCGCACATGCGTAATACAACTTATTCTTGTTCTTGTAAGATTCAGAGATTCTAATTACACACATGTTGCCACAGTTACAGATCTTGTTCAAGAACCTTCCTTCTCATCTATTTTCATTGCTTGAAAACAACTTTCTCTATAAAAAAAATTGAATTTCAAATCGCATCGCGAAAAAAAAAAACACCCACATCAACCCTATTTTCAAATAACAAGCACCCACATCAATCCATATTATCTAAAATCAGCTGGATTTAGGTGATGAAGCAAAAAGCCCTTGCTTCTTAGCTTCTTCTTATTTTCTTCTTCTTCATTCTCGTCAATTTCTTCTAATGATAAAGAAAAAAAAATTCCTCCAAAAAAGCTAAAGTACTAATTTATAAAAACTATAAAGTGTGTTTTGGGTATTACTTAAAATATTTTAAACAATATTCGACTTTTATTTTGTTGACTAACAGAAAATAGGCCAAAAATAGATGAAAGGACCTCTCAGTATAACTGAACCAAACTACAAGGACTTTATAGTATAATTTTGAAAACATAAGGACTTTTTAGTATAATATAGCAAAATACAAGGACTTTATAGTAATTACCCCAAAATATAATAGTCCCAAATTAGAATCAACCAACTTGCCACTATAGTGGTTTATTAGGCTTCACACTCAATTTTCAGTGTGACTTGGACACTATCACAACCCCACCCATTATAGGCAAGGAAAGAGTAAGGAGTCGCCACTCAGATGAGTTAAGAGATGCTGGTTTAGGTTTGGTTCAAGGATAGAAGATCCTTATTAAGCCCAACCTCCCATAAATGAATACAAGCCCGAGAGATTATGGATTCAGGAGATTGTTCTTACTTTGTGTTGATCTATTTGGCATTACTATGTAATTACATTCATATTTTTATTTATCAAAATTATTTTTATATAATATAATTTATACTTAAAATATACATTCAAATCAATCAATAATCAATAAAATCCATAACATAATCAATAAAATTCATAACATAATCATACTTAATAAAATAAAATAGGGTTTGTATCCATAACAACCCAAAATTAGAAAATAAAGTAAAGGAACGAAATGAGTGCTGAAACCATCATGTAACTAATCAAGCATAAAAATAGAAGAGATCACATGTGAAAACATTAAAAGCGGGATCAAAATCAAATATTAATTCCTATTTTTCTATTTTTCATTATTCTCGTCTTCTCCATATATTCAAATTAATTCTAGAAAGTTTTATTGAGTAACTCTTTGTTAAGCAATCCATTTCCTAATAATTATCATCACTAGAGTTTAAAGAGATCAAAATTCAGTGCTACATTAACTCCTAGTCGTATGCAGCATTGCATAAGGCACCTACAGCAGCTGCAAGCCTCGCAAGTGGCAACTACCATACCTTAGCGACATCAAATTTCTACTTCATAAGGCACACATGACAACCGTGTCTAACCTTGCCTAGAATGTAGTTTGTTGCCCTTTTTTTTTTTACTGAACCCCCAGTTTACTATGAAAATGAGCCTTTTTTCTTCATTTTTCTTCACACCATAAAATCTATTTTGAGTTTTCACTAATTTCTCTCACATCTTTTCTTTTCTTTTCTTACAAAGAACTTCCAAAATTCAAACCTCTTTGGTTTGAACCCAAATTAGGTCTCCTTGATTTATTTTTGTTTTGAATATTGGACCTTTATTTAGTTATCTTTACACTTGGAGAACATTAGACCTTTATCCAGTTGTGTGATAGTTCTAGGGAAAAGGTAGACTTAAGGCCACCATAAACCAGTAGAACACTCATATCCTCCTTCTCCTGACGGCAAAGCCAATACAAGTGTCATGGTAAGACAAGTCTTCAACTTATGAAAACTCTCTTCGCAAGCATTCGTCCATTGGAATTTCACTTGCTTCTGAGTAAGCTTGGTCAAAGGTGCTGCGATCTTAGAAAAATCTTATACAAACCTCCTATATGTCACGACCTATCTCGGAAGTCGTGACGGTCCTAGGGTACGGGTGATGCATAAGCGACCAGTACCGCGTAGAACCCAAATGACAACCTAAATGATATGCAACAATCAAATATAACCCAATTAATTATGGAAATGCTGA
>CANXYC012693341.1:0-18694 GCA_948193065.1 Aleurites moluccanus
TTGTGTGCCTGGGCGTGTTTATAATAGAGCGAGATTATATGCGAGAGACACACTCCCAGAGCTTTTTTGTTTTTGAGCTATATATATATATATATATATATATATATATATATATATATATATATATATATATATATATCTTTAGATTAAGCCCAGAATTTAATTGCTAAATGAGCTACAGCCCTCTCGGTGGTACGATAAATTTCATCATGATATTGATTGGAACTATTTTAATTTTTTTTTCTATAAAAAAAGTTTTTCATTCATAAAAAAAAATACTATTGAAATTATCCTACATTAAAAGATTACAAAAATAAAATACAATATATATACAAATTGAAAATCTAATCATGTTTTTGTGATTAACATGGTCAAACAAAAAATATTATTAAATAATATATATTCCCTCCAAATTACCCAATTACCCCTCATTACTAAATAAAATCAAATTAATATAAATTTCTATAGATACATCTTAAAAAAAAAATAATTGAAAAAATTACAATTAAAATGAATATAAAATGAGTTTTATTTATAAACTTCATTGACCAGGTTATCAGAGTAATAATATTCAATTCAGTAACTGTAATTGACACATCGGTATAAAATACGCTCCATTGAAAATTGACATCAAGAAAATTGATATCAAGTAGTTTGCTGGCTCCAATTTGTTGAAAACCATATAAAAGCTCCTCTCCATATAGAAAATATAAATAAATCTCTATAAAAAAAAAAAAAAAAAAAAAAAGAAAGAGATAATCCGACTTACACAAATAGAAGATGCAAAAACAAAATAAATATAAATATAACATCAAAATTTTATTCAAAACAATAACGAATAACTCAAAACAAAACAGATATTGCATTGTTTTCAGATAATCAACATCAAACAGAAAAAAAAAAAAAAAAGTGATGATAAAATTGGAGGAAGGAGAATAATAAATTTGATAGAGACAAAAATAATAGTGGAGAAGAGAGAGGACAAGAGCCTATAAGAAAAGAGGAGGAGAAGAGAGACAAAGAGAGAGAGACTGCGATTAAGGCAAGAGGCTACATTGTGATTATTATTAAAAAAAATTGAAAACTATTTAAATTTTAAAATTAAAGAAATTTGTATATATATGGTGGGGTTTCCTTATGAAAAGAACAAATAATAAATAGTTAAAAATAAATCACCAATCAGGTAAACAATAAAAATAAAACAATTACATTGATTGATATTGGAATTAAGAACCTGACCTTTTTTTATTAGAGGAGTGTGCAATTCCAATTTCAGCTTATTTTTTAAATAAAAATATAATAAGTCTTTGATACAGTTGTTAAATTTTTAGTTTTTCAATAACTGCATTAAATCTGTTTGGTTATTAATAATTATTAGTTATTAAATAATTAAATATTTACTATTTATAAAATTTATAATTTAAAGCTTTTTGATAAATCTCATACTTATTTAAATAAAAAGATTAAATTATTTTTTTCAAAATAATATTTAAATAAAAAAATAAAATTAAATATTTATTTTTAATAATCATTAAATATATTAAAAAATAACAGCTGATAATAATTTTATCAAATATTTACAACAATTAATTATTAATTAACAATCACTAACTAGTAGCTATCAACAACAGCTGTTACATACAGCTAAATCAAACAGGACATATGATATTAAATTAAATTTGCAAGTATTTTTTTTTTATTTCTCAATGTATAAGTCAAGCAAGCATATAAATCTGTCTTTAAATTTATTAAAAAAAATTCAATTAATGCATAAATTAATTTAAAAATATAAAAAAATTAGGTAGATAGGTTATTTGGATATGTATCATGGGGTCAAAAGTTTGTTACAATACAACACAGAATATATTTATATATATATATGTAATGTAAGAAATGATGATAATGTTATTAATGATGAAGAGACGAAAAGGAAGCAGCTGAGAGGTGGGCACTGGACGCAACCAAAAATGCTATCTGAATCAGACCATCATTTTCATGTCTTGTAATTGGCTCGACAAACTGTAAAGCCTTAGATTTAGATTTCGTGTGTTTTTTTTTTTTTTTTCTTTTTTAACCATAAAATTATATATCAAAGAAAAATATTGATTATAGGTTTTCCATTCTTGGAAGCTTTTATATATAGTATGTCATAGAGAAGGGCAAAATGCCCCAAGAATCTTGTATTTTATTTTATTATTATTATTTTTTGTAATTTCTTCTTTATTCTTAATCATATATACGCTATAGCCAGCTTAATTTCATCCATCTCCATCAAACTATTTTTGGAGCAATGCTTTTTTACCAAACTAATAGATCACCATAAAAAGTTTTTCATTCTTCAACTTAATAAATTATTATTTTATCAATCAGAAATATATTAGTTAGTTTCGATTTGATTTCTTTTCCATCTAATTCATATTTCTAATATTATTAATCAAAATGAAATTAACGAAAAAAAAAAGGATTATTTTTCTTTATATATATTTGATTAAAAAAATTATAATTTATATTGAAATTCCACTTATTTATAATTTTAAATTAATTAATTATCCTAATTTAAAAATGTGAAGAAAAAAAACAATTACTTTGCCAAATTTTATAGAAAATGTGTAACGTAATTTTTGCACATAATTATCTAACAATTATATAATATATGAGAAAAATAAAAGACGAAAAAGTAAAAGAAAAGTCCACTAAAAAAAGTTTAATTAAAAGCAAAAAAAAAAAAAACAACAAAGTATATATGAGAGAGAGAGAGAATGATCAACAAAAATATATAACGATCTTTGAGTCAGCCACCTTCGGCACGCTATCAATTTTCCACAATTATAATCTTGATGTTAAAAAAATCTGTCTACCAATTTTTATAAAATCGAAAAAAAAAAAAAGAGAGATAAAGGGGGTTATGAACAGAATAAGAAATATATACAGGAGTCTTGATTCTTCAAGTCATTTAAAATATATAATATTATTCATGTAAAATTAATTTTAATTTTTTAATTTCTAATTGGGATCTAAATTTATAATTTATTCTTTCTTTTTTTATTTTTCTAATAATTTTGACTTCTCAAATAAAATTTTATTATTCCATCAATTAAGAAAATAAATTAAAAAAGGGCAATGCATGAGGTTGAATTTATGTAGTTAGGGTTAATGTATTGATTACCATATAAAAAAATTAAAAATCGGTTGATAAGCTAGATTAGTCCTCCTAAATTATTTGGCCCTCAAAATTTGAATAAAAATTCAGACACCCAGCCCAAGTTTCCGATGATCCAGATGATTCGAATCAGATTTTTTGAATAAACCAAGTCTTTCTCTGTGCTCTGTTTATTTCGTTATTTTCATTTTATCCTCTCTTTTTCCAATTTTGCTGCCGTTTCAATTTTTTTTTATATATATTTATATCATTATTATTACATATGTTTTGGAATAAATGGATAATTAACTAATTAAAAACTCAGTAAAAATACATAAAATTTACTATTACTTTAAATTCAATATGAAAATTATATTTAGATATAAAAATATATATATTTAATTTATTCATTTTATATAGATATATTTTTTAATTATAATATTAATTGATGATAAAAATATGCAATATTAATTATAATAGTAATACAAATATATTTCTAATTATATTCAATTAAAAGTTTAAAATTGACTAAATTAACTAAATCGTAATATTTTTATTTAGTTAAATTAAATTAATTAAATTTGACTTATTTATTAAAGGTAATTTAACTATTTAGTTTTTTAATTAAATTTATTAATGAAAATTTACTTTTAAGATAATAAATATTTAATTATATAATTATATAATTACTTTATTGCATAATTTTAATTATAAGTACATTATATTTATTTTGAGCATATAAATAATAAATATTAAAATATATAATTAAATATATAACTTTTATATTATATAATATTAATTTAATTATTTTTATTTTAATCAATTCGATTCAAATTAAATTTTTAATTCTCTATTTTCATTGATTCTAATACCAGACAGGATGTGAAAACCATAGTTAGGGGTTAAGTTCTCATCTTGACAAGTAGGGTGGGAGAGGTCATAAATTGGAACAAAGGAATAAGAGAATAGAACTTAGAACCTATTGTATTGTGCATCATTAGATGCCACTAGTATCAATTACTCGTATATAATGCATACATACATCACTCTAATTATTATAATATATATATTTTATTTATCACAATATTATCACATTTCTTATCCTAATTAAGTACCTAATTACCTTTTTAATTAAAATAAATTACTCCACTAATATTGATGTGGAGAGTGCTTCCTTATAATTCTTGAACCGCTTAAATAAGAAGAAACAGAAGCAAAAACATAAGTAGTTTATTGGTCAGTTGGGTCGGGGCCGTTGGACTTTCTGAGAGCAGCTTATTTTGGCCCTTATCGGCCATAATCCAATAGGAAACGGCCGACAATCTTTTTAAGTTAAATTCCAATATTTAGGCCTCTGTTTTGGCAATTTTATGTTTTATCTATTTTGACAGTTTTTGTTCCCTTATTTAATTTAGGTAGAAAAATCTATTGGTATATTTTTTCTTTTTAAGACAGTTATTATGTAATATTTTTATTTTCATTATGATGTAGATTTGGTGATTTATTTCCTTTTCGGAATATATTACCAAATTAGCCTCTTAGGGTTTTCTTAAGCTTATTATCTATAAATAACTTGTAAAACTTTAGGGTTGGACAACTTTTTTATTAATAAAACATTCAGTTCTCTATTTTGAGTTTCACACTCTTGTTTGAACGCTTACACGCTGCGTCAGATTACTCTAACTCCTTTTTTGAGACAATTATAGTTGTCAAATTGTTGTTTTGTTGTTTAGTGAATAGTCAGGTTTACTATGAGTTCCTTTCTCATTTCTTAATATCGGTCAAGTGCCATCTAGTTCGGATCATGAATTTGAATCTCCCAATATTAAATTTTTCTCATAATACTAAAAAATTAAGTTAATTAATAAATGATTGTATACTATATTTTTTTATTAAAATGATTTTTTTTTTTAAGAAAAAACATAAATCTCTCACTCATATTGATAAAAGTACATCTTGATTTAAAAATAAAAATATAAAATCATATATTAAAATGTATTAAAATAAAAAATTAACTTGAATTTCTTTCAATAATCTCCAATTGTATTAGCAGAGCATTTCATCTAATAATCTTTAATCATGTTAGTAAAATATTAGAACTGACAACTCGGTAAAAAATAAACTATGTCTTACGATTATTTTTGGTCACAAATAGACTTTCATATCTTTGAACAAGCTAGATTGTTTGAATATCTATAATAAATTTAAAACTAATACTTCTAGGAAAAAATAAACACTAAAAAATTCTATGAAATGATAGACTAAAAACTTCTATGAAATAAGATACACTAAAAACTTCTATAAAGACTCACTAAATCTCATAAAGAGGAATAACAAAACCAATAAAAGGACAAAAAATAATGAAAACAAAATAAGATTCATGCCTATAAAAACACAGATTAACAAATCTGTAGAGATTTATGTTTATTAAATACAAAACTAAATAAAAGAAAGAAAAAAGGAATCGCCATCAACCGCTTAAACAATAGATTTAAAAAAGACTAGAGAAAAATTGAAAGAGAAAATGGCTAGAATTTTTTAAGAATAAGTTTTCGTTAAATTTTAAAATGAAATGGTTTAGTTTATAAAAAAAGTTTATTATTTTATAAATATTTTACTCTTAATAAGAAATATTTAATTTATATTATTATCGCGACACTATTTTTTTCAAGAAATATTATATATAATACAAATATTAATTATAAATATATCAAATATCAAATTAACAATTATATCAAACATTGCAAATCAAATCAAATCCAATACGAATACAAATCAAAATTGTTATTTCAGACCTTTTTTTTTTTTTTTTTTTGGATATTGGTCACGACTTTGTATCACTCAACTAAAAGAAATGGGCTTATAATTAAAGGGCAATGCATAGGGGAAAAAAAGAAAGAAAGAAAGAAAGAGGAGGAAGACAAGAAGCTTCCCTAGTCAATAAATTAAAAAGGTCATCAAAGGAGGAGAAATTTCACTGAAAAAATAAAGAAACTACTAACAAAGATTTTATAAAAAGGGAAAGTAGAACAATTTCTATTATTGAAATTATTAGACGATTAATAAAAAAGGAGAAAGCAATAATCAAATCTCTTCTTGTAAGTTTCTTTGCTTTCACGTGCCCAAACATAATTAAAAGGTAAATTCTGTTACCCAAATAAATACGAAGAAGTTTGTCTCATCAGAGTAGAAACTGAGTGCAGGAAAATTAAAGTAGCAATGGCTTAATTGAGTGGTTTGCATTAAAAGAAGTTTCTTTGTTGGGAAGAAATAAGGTGGTAGGAAATTTCTTTGGTTATTCAGAGTTTTCATTTTACAGTATGGTGATATGCGGTTATTTTTAAATGTTAATTTTTTTTTATTTAGTTGAAAATAAATTATTTTATGTTGAAATTGATATAATTCATAAAGTTATTTGCGATAAATATAAATTTTTTATAAAATATATATATTTTTGGTATAATTCAAAAAGTTAAATATTGATCCATAAAATGAAAATAATCTCACTTAAACTCAATACGTTACTCATATCCGACTTGGTGAATTAATAGTTGAATCCAGCTTGAATCCTAGCTCGATAAAATTTGAAACAGCAGGATTATGGGAATCCATTTGAAATGGGAAGGACCCGTGATCTATCCCCAAATTCAGACTCAAATCCGGATTATTATTATTATTATTATAAGTACAGTAAAATAAATTATAATTTGACACTTTTTAAATTTAGAGCTGAGATTTTTTTATAATAATTTAATCTTTGTAATTTTCATCATTTGATATTTTAATGATAAAATGTCTAACGTTGATGTGGAAATTGATTTTTATTTTTATTTTTTAATGTATCGTTTTGTTGGCGTTACGTGACATTAAGTTAGTATAACTATATGTATTTATAAGAAAAATTTTAGAAGTATTTAATTTGTGTAATATATATATATATATATATATATATATATATATATATATATATATATATATAATTATTTTTTTACTAATTTAACAATAATAATATAGTGTTAGTTACTTATTAATATTGTCTTCTTCTTTTTTTTAAGTATTTGATCTTTTCACGTGTTTCGCTCATTATTTGACATCCCTCAATTTATAATTCTACCTTCATCACTATCAGTTACCAAAAAAAAAAAAAATTCTAAAGCAAAAAGAGTGAGATTAAGGGGAAAGAGCTAATAAATGTTAGTTTATAATAGCAGAAATGGTTAGAGTTTGGTGATAGTATTTTAATGACTGCCTAAAAATGAACATGAAGATTTCAAAAGATATCAAAATTTTCTCTGTATCCAGAAAAAGAAAAAAATGAAGAACTTTCTTATTTTGGATTTTATCATTTTTTGAAAGGACATTTTTGTAATTTTGAAAAAGAAGATAAATTTTTTTTTGGTTATTCTGATTTGTTCTTTTTATTTTGGGATAAGAGTCAAACAACAAAAATTATAGGGACTAAATTGTCATAAAAAAAATTAAACCTCAAAACTTAAAAAGTATCAAACCATATTTTACTGTTTTTATTTTTTTTTTTTCCTCTAACATTGAAAAAAGTGAAATTTAATACAAAGTGTTATTTAATAATGTAAAATTTTGTTGAATTTTTAAATAAAAACGATTTATAATTAAAAATCACATATTTAAATTCTAACAAAATTAAATTCTTTTGTGTTAATGTCAGTCATAAAAAATAAGTAAAAATTAATTTTATAATCTTTATAATATATGGACAAAAGAATGAAAAACATGAGTGAAATATGAATCCTAACCCCATTGATGATTTAGCCAATATTTAATTGAAAATTTTAAAATTTAACCATGTTATTCACTGCTCAATGATAACATGAAATAGATCAATGGGACACATCTCTAACTTTGCCCAATAACAATTGACTGTATGGTATTTTAGTGCTAGCTTCTTGCCAATTTCTACAACTTTTCAAGTAATTGTGTAAGGTCAAGCAAGTCAGTGGAGAGAGATATGGCATTAATAAGATTTTTTATAATAAAAATAATAATTATTTTATTATTTGAATATAATTTTTTATTATTAAAAAATCAAGATAAAATAATATGAATAGTAAAAAACAAAAGTTAGGACTTTTCTAATAATTCATAATTTTTTCTTGATTTTGACTGATTTAAAAGTTAATCAATGAATGATTAATCAATTATGAATTTGACTAAATTGGTGTTTGGCTATAGATTTAATTGATCAAAAGATGGATTTGGTCTAATTTTTTATATTTTTAGTTGAAAATCCATTTTATATTATTGGAAATCACAGGTTGTAAAGAAATTGGAATTTCATCAAACCCACAAAACAAGTCCTAATATTTCCAATAATAAGCTAACCCTATTAACCTTTCTACCAATAAAACAAAAAAGAATTCACATGCAAATTCAGAGGCTAGACACTTATTAAAGAACTTTCACAATCAAATTTTAAAACAGTTAATTATAATGTCATTATATATTCATTTCTGAAAAAATGTCACTATTTATTCCAAAACTCAGTAGTATTTGTATGTGTCAAATTAATAAAGCAAACAAGGCACCCTAATTATTAGTTATATTTTCTGTTTTTTCACTTGAAGCCAATTGCATGCATATGGCTAAGGTTTTGCCCACTCACATCTCTATATTATGAAGATTTATTTTTTCTTACAGAGGAGAATTAAAGAAGTATATGATTTTAACTTCATATAATAAATAACCTATTAATTAATATAACCATTTAATTCATTTTAATTAAGGTGATATTTAATAAAATTAAAATTCTAGGAATTAAATTTTAAATATCAAATTTATATATATAATAAAAATGATTTGACAAGTTATTTATAATTTTTTTTTTGTTCTGTGTCATTTTATCTATTTTAAGTATTTTTTTTTTAAATTAAATTGCATTATAAATTTTTTTCTAACATCATTCTTTTTATAGGTTTCAATTAAAATTTATATAGATCAATATATTTAATATTTTTTATATATTAATCTTGACCCATATATAATAAACTTTACCAATATATTTTATTTATATTAATGTTCAAATAATATTTAAATTTAATAAAATAATAATAAATTGATATATATTTCTCAAATGTGAAAAATAAATATATTATAAAGTTTTCTTGACAAATTTTGAGAGGAGGCTGAAGTAATTAAGTGGGCAAGAAAGATTGAAATTAAAGCAGAAAGCCATGAACGTACGTTGCTCCTCTTAAAATCCAAGTTTGTTAGGTGACTTATTAGAGTGGATTATTATGTCGTGTGTGAGAAATGATAGTATTGGTTGAGAATAATTTTCCGATATCGTGAAATATTTCTCCGTCAGCCATTTATATCTATTAAACTCTAAAATTACCGGCACATAATTACTTTTATCGATATTTATTTACATAATTAATTTTGTCGGTATTTATTAAATTTTAAAAAATAAATTTAATAATAATTATCACCATAATATCGACATAAATTTGTTAATATTGAATACAAAAAATTAACGCCTTATTTTGCTATCTAATACCAACGAAATATCGATAAAATATTTATCGACGGAATAGTTTTATAGATAATTTTTAAGTGATAAAATTTTTAATAAAATTAAAAATATTTTAAAAAATAAAAAATTTATCGATGAAATTATCAATTAATTATCGATTTTAAGTTAACAACATTAAATTCCTTATTTTTCACAACTCACTAATTGCTGATTTTCTTTTTTCTTTATTCTTCTTTTTGTTTTTATTTTTGTTTTTTTTTTCTTTTCCCTTCTTCTTCTTTCATCTTTATAATTTTTAATTTATATTTTAAACTATCTTTCATTCCAAACGACTAATTATTTAAAATTTTAAATAATTTTTTTTTTGTTGTTGTATTCACTCATAAAATATATAATACATAAAAAACAGGAAATCATTGCACTAATTAAAAACATAATAATACTTGCATATATTCTGTATATATAATATTTATACACACAACCACACTCTCAACTTAAGAACTAAGCCATAGAATTAGAATCCCAACTCATGACGGCCTATATATGCTGTAGGGACAAATAAGACTACACCAATAACTGTCATGCAAATATAAACATATCGAGGTACATCATAATTTGCATCAGTAAACTTGCAATCACAACTATCGTTTGATAATTTTCTCCCACAATTATAGCAAAAACGAGTCAAGCATCTGCAATCAAAATTACTATATATAAGAATCAAAATTAAAAAAAAAAAATATCACCATTTATTAATAATTTATATTAATTAAGTGCTTTACAAATATCAAAAGATATCGTCAAAATCATTTAGAGTGAAAATAAAGAATATAAAATTATATAGTTGATTTAAATTAATTTTAAAATTAAAATTACTTTGAATAGAATTTAATTATTAATTATTCATTTTCTTAATTTACAAATATATATATAAACCACAATAAATGATTCAAAATTAATTAACGCATCAAGAAAATTAGTATATGAGGTACAAGTCTAGCTAGCTAGGTTATTATTCACTGATTCAAGATCATAAGAGATAATTATAGTAAAATTAAATCCTTCCCCACATTATTTAAGAGTTTCAATTTTAGACCAACACTATTTTCATTTAGACTCAGTTTTCAATCTAATTAAAGGGGTTTTGCTGTTTCTACATATTTTCCATAAGTAGGTGTATGAGTTGGCAAGATTTAATAATCTAAGCATAATATAAGGTATCCAATGAAAGAATAAAAAAATTTCCCCTTCTTTAAAAAAGATAAAAAAATTTCCCATTCTGTAAAAAAGATAATTTAACTCCTATATTTTATTTTAGCATGATAATTCAAAAAATCGTGTGTTAGATTATAAATTTTAATTTATAAATAAATTATGAATCAGACAAACTAAATTTTTTAAAAATTTAATATCTTTTATATTTAAGCCTGACTCATAAAGTTGTTTTTACCAACAATAATTTTTTTTTTGCAATGCTTAGAAAAAAAAATAAAAGTTGTCGTATCATATCAGTTTATTTATTTCTATAAAAAAAATTAACCATAGAAAAATCTTATATTTATATTAGGAATTCTCAAATTTGAACTTAATTGGGGGAAAATGATTATTATTTTGGAGAATTAAAGAAATCCCCTGTTTCAAGCTGATACAAATTAGATATATTAAAGAAAGAAAAACTAAAGAACTTTTATACAGTCCTTCGTTTTGACATAATGATCTTGATTAAAGAACAAGTTTTTTTGACGTAATGATCTTGATTCAAGAACAAGTTCCAGTTTTATAAATTATAACAAAATTGTAGTGGAGAATTAAAGAAAACCCCTGTTTCAAGCTGATGCAAATTAGATATATTAAAGAAAGAAAAACAAAAGAACTTTTATACAGTCCGTCGTTTTGACATAATGATCTTGATTAAAGAACAAGTTCTTTTGACATAATGATCTTGATTCAAGAACAAGTTCCAGTTTTATAAATTATAACAAAATTGTTGTGAGACATTACTATAACCTTCATAATACACACAACTTTTAAAATGAATCATAAATTAAACTATTTTTTATTTTTGGAAAAAGTTAAATATTTAATTTGGATTGATTAGAAAGTAAAAATATGAAAAAATATATCAAGAAAGACTGAAAGGTATTAAATTAATTTCATTTATGAGAACAAACTAATAATGTGAAACCTTTAAAAAAATTCATTTATGAGTTAATTAAATATTTATGAATTTCAAACTAATATTGATTTTAAAAGAACAAATTATTTTTTCCTTGGTTAATTTATTAAATCATATAGTTAAGACTATCGAGAAATTAACGTTAGAAAGAAAGAGGAAGAGCAAATTAACCTGCATTTGACTCTAAAACACCCTCGAAGGCGCTCAACACAGTGACCACACCCAGGACATTGAACCCATTTCTTCTTCTCCATGAGCTCTTTAAAAAGAATTTCATTTAAATCCCTTCTTATTTGCTCTGAAGTCTCGTGGCAATCGTGACCATCAACCCACTTAATCTTACATTGAAAGCAGAACAATTCTTTGCAATTTGGACACTTTGACTCCTTAGTCACCCCACCACACTCATTTACCACCAATTCCTTACAATCTCTGTTAGGACAGTAGCTTGAATCAGACCAAGAAACTAACCCATCACACAAAATATCACACCATTTCACAAATAGAGTCGGAGAAATCAAGTCTCTGCAAGAAACAGGGTCCAAGAAGTTTTCACAGTTTAGTCCAGGGCAGAGTATTTTTGGTGTGTTGTCTTGGAGCTTTACTTCTATGTATTTTGCTATGCAATCTAGGCAAAATGGGTGTTTACAATTGTTTTTGTTGTTGAATTTTTGAGTTTCTAACATGGGTTCTATGCAGATCTCACATGTAAAAATTGAATTGCTATTTTCTTGAATTTTTTCTTCTGTTTTTTCATAGGGATTTTGTGGGTTTTGGTTTTGTTTTTGTTGTGAGTTTCCCATGGTTATTAATCTTTGGTGGGTGCATAAAGAAAGTGGAGATTCAATAATCAAAATCAATGGTGATTTATGTGATGAGACTTTGAGGGCAATTTAGTCATAGAACAAGTTTAATTATTTAAGCATAGACTAGTTACTTAAGTTTTGAGTCATTAGTAGTAATTAATTGAAGAAAACAAATATATGAGAGTTAAATCCAAATATAAGAGAATTTTGGTAATTAATACTAAGCATCTAACTATTCAAGAATTTAATGATAAGAAAAAATAATTTGATGATAAAAAAAAAGTAATGCATCAAAAAAGTAAAATAATAATAAAAATAAAAATAATTCAGGGAATAATATCTTTTTTTCTTATTATTATTTTAATTTTACAAAAAAAGTGGCAATACTTCAAGAAAAACCTAAACAAGGAGAAAAATAAGAGTATTGGAATCATGAAGTAGGCATGCAAGGATACTTGTCCTGAGATCTTGAAACACTTAGCAGCACTAACCAACTAGTCAGCATAAAAATTGGCTTCTCTTTAAGCGTGGTTTATAAGGACTACCCATTCTCTATTTCAACATCCAACTTTCCAACTCCATCCAATCAAAATCTACCATTAAACCATTCATCTTGTCATGATATTTCTATTTTTCTAATTTTTTTTAAAAGGATGGAGATGTCTATTTTCTTGATTTCTTTTAATTCATCTAATAATATATTTTTGCTTGTTATTTAATAATACGATATTTTAGTTAATATAATTTATTTATTTACTTTTTTCAATAAAATGATATAAATATAATTTTTTTTATATATATCCTTATTTTATTGTATTGATATATTTATCCAGGATAAAATATGACTATTTTATTTTTTTATTGAATAAAAAGATATATATATATTTTTTTTTTGCTATATGAATAAGAATTTAATTAAATATAAAATGAGGTTATGGCAATATATAAAAAAATTATAAAAGTGATTTTTATTTATCTTCTTAATGTTTTTTTTTTCAAAATACAACTTTTTACTATTATAAAAATGTATGTATATATATGGAAGTGATAGCAAATGGGCATGAATAAAAGTGGGTACCTAATAAATACCACAGGCTATCCACATTTGTTTTATTAATTGCTATTGATTTCTATAGAAGTAAAACATCATACAATTTAATGAAGGTTAGTCTAATCTAATCAAACTTATTTGGACCATAATATGAACAGGTGTATAATTATTCTAATTATAATTAATAATAATATATAAGCCATACCCATTATCCATATTGCATCTAAACATTAATTAAGCTGAAGATTTTTATGAATTATACGTCAGAATGAGATTAATTAAGAATATTATTGATAACAACTTCAGCTATTTCTATGAATTTCATAAGGAAGTTTCAGTGAATTAGAAGAAATAAGAATGCAAGGTGAAAACTGCACCAAGGTGGAAATTCCATTTCTTGATTCTTGTTTTAGCTAACAAAAACCAGATAAAGACAAAATCCACATTTCCAAGAAAAAGAAGAAGAAGCATAATCCATAATTAACAGCAATACTCTCAAAGAAAATTGCAAATTAAAATTACTTAATAGTTTATTTAATTGTGACCCCTAAAATTGAAATTTCCACATAGGATATATAATATAAACTTTTGCACATATAATTGGAATGATAATGGAAATAAATCTCTAAATTTAAATAACCTTATTTTAAATTTATTATTCAAATAGTTAAATAAAAGTTAAAAGTAATTCTAAACTAATTAGATGTCATTTTGGTGAGATTGATTTTTCTTTATTAAGTTGTATTAGAGTTGCTTTTAGGTTGTGAAGTTTCCAGTTCAAGTATTTTCTTTAAGGAAATATCATGAATTTCATTCATAATTAAAAATAGTGCATTTTAATATGAAAATAAAAATATAAAGTGTGTCAAGAAATATAATGAAATGACTTGAATTTCATTCAACATTTTCTAATCACATTACTAAAACATTATAATTAACAACTTGATGAAAAATGTGCTGTGTTTGGTGATTGATTATTTTTATGTACCCTTAAACAAATTTGATTATTTGAATATCAATAAAAAATATAAAATCATAAATAATTTAAGAAAACAAAATATTTTTATAAGAGAATAACATACTATACTTCTATGATCAAAGAAAGGAACTAAAAATAATAAATTTATGTAAAAAAAGCATAAATTAACAGATATACAATGATCATATTTATTGAATATAAATATTTAAATAAAAAATAGAAATGACCTATCTCCAATAAAAATTTCCAAATTTAAATATAGAATAAAAAAACTTAAATTCTTCATAAATCAAATAAAAAAAAAAAGAATTCTTTTCTCATTTTCACAGTCAATTAAACATAGACTTCATGGGAAATATTAATGTAATTCTGCTTACTTTTCCTATTATGAATTCTGTTTAATGCATTTACACCAACCATGGTGAAAGGGTTCTCCGCAATGGTAGCAAAACATTACCCTACATCTGCATAAAAAAAAAAAAAATGAGAAAAGGGGAAAATAGATCTTTAATTAGTTTATGGCAGATGTATAAAAATAAATATGAACAACTAAAATGATAAAATTAAATAAAAGAGATTTATTTAATTATAATTATAATCATTATTAATTTAGTGATAAATCAAAATACTTAATTTTTCTCTATTAATTTATCAATTTTCTTAAAAATTGAAAATTCAGGTAATATTAAATAAATAAATAAAAAAATAAAATAAAAAAAAAAAGTTGATATACAAACCTATCATTTAAAATGATAGTAATTGTAATGAAATATAATTTTATAATTTTTTTTATATCATATTTTTCTAACATAATTGATTTATTATAATATTTTATTTGAAATAATTGATGTTAATAAGTGCATACTCGATAAAATTATTAATTTATTTATAAAACCTTATTTCATCAAAACCATAAATTTAATTATATATATAAAGGGGAAAGAGAGAACTTTACCTGCAAAGTATATGGCTGCAACCATCTGTACGCTGCACATAGAAATTGCATCCAGGGCATTTGCCCCATTTCTTCTCATTTACAAGCTACAAAAACAATTTCTCATTTACTTCTTTTTCTTCCTCCTCCTCCTTGCACTCATGCCAAGCAACCTTACAATTAAAACACATCAATTTCTTGCAACTTGGACAACCAAATTTCCTAATATTATTACTATCCCCATTCATCAACTACCAACTCCAAACACTCCTTCTCAGGGCACTGACATTTTCTATATCCTACTAGGGCTCCATGGCAAAGAAGACCACACCATTTCTTGAACAAGTCCTTTGGAATAGTTTTATCACATATGAGATGATCAACTATTTGGTCACAAAATAAACTAGGACATTTCACATTGGCTATATTTTCTTCAATAATGTGGTTTTCAGTGTAATCTAAGCAGAAAGAATCATGAATTTTACTGCACTTTATAGTAGTACTACTACTCTCATTCTTGAACATCTTCTCTATTGGTTTGCTTTCTGTGCATATTTCACTAGTAAAATTTGAAGCTTCCTTTTTTGCCTTTTTGTTTTTTGGTAATATTAATATTATCATCAATTCATCATCTTCCTTTATATTCTTCATTCTCTTTAGTGTCTCTTCTTCTGCCTGCTGAATTCCTGTTTAGACATTGCATGAAATTTATATGAGAATTGAGAAAATCTTTTTCTTTTTAGAATATAATTAGCATTGAGAACCTATTTTTTTTGGGTAAATATGATTTTAACTGAAATTTGAAGTCGAAACTTTTTAGGTCCGAAGAATATTCCACTACCAATTTCTTATATATATATATAGAAACAGTAGTATGAAAAATTAACATTTTCAACATACATAGTACTTTTCGTAATAGCATATCAGACATATCTTTGTACAACTAGAAGAAAAAATATGCATATATAGATGATAATTCTTATCAAACCAGTCAACATGGCAGTTTTTGATGATAGATTATTTAATGAGATATTTTTCTGATCTAATATAAAGATTCTTATATATTTTTTTTATGTATTTTTATCTGATTTAATTGATGTATACATTACATATAGTAAAAATATTTTCTTATTCTTAATAAATAATTTAAAAATTATAATTCAAATAAATCGAATTAAATTATAATAGAAGAAATTCCATCTCAATTAATTTCTCTTATTGTAAAGACTAATTTAATCAATAAATATGAATCAACTAATTAAAAGTTAACAATGATATTGACAACATCAAATAGGAAAATAGAGAAAAGTAGAAGAAAAAAAACAGAAGGCAAAGCTGACCTGTTAAGTTAATAAGAATTTCGATTGAAAAATTTTCAGTTTCAGAAGTGACAGTGCAATCACTCTCATAATTTCTCAACACTTATTTCCTTGCTTTACGATATCTCTTGTTCAGTATTGGGTTTGGAAAATAAAGGAATTTTATATATACGTATTAATATTTTTTTTTTTGAGGGAAATATACTTATTAATATTATTATTGGATAGAAGCAGTGAATAATAATAATAATAATAATAATAATAAAATAGATAGAAACAGAAGATGAGATTGGCTACAATACTCTTTTATATGTATCAATATTCTGCAATGACTTTAATTATTTTTAAGTCAAGAGTCGATATATGTACTCTTACAAAATTCTAAATCAAACACATCTCTATCACACTATTTCCTTTTGGTTTATGGGAGTTTTAGGACATTTATTAATACTAATTATTTCACATAAAATATAGTTATTAAATATTTATTTTAAAAAATATAAATAAATAAATATAAAAATTAGTTAGAAAAGAAAAAAAAAATTAATAAAATTATATTTCGTTATAATTATTATTATTTCAAGTGATAAATTATAATTTCAAGGCTTGTTTAGTTATAGAAAATATTTTTCATTTCCTTTTTCTAATTCTCATTCTCATTTTTTAATTATTTATATTTTTATTTTCAAATTAAAAATTAGAAAACAAGTGAATATAGTAAGATTTCTTTTTATTTAAAGTTTTTTCTATTTTTTATTTTTATTTTAAATATTTCTTTTTTTTATCAAATATATAACTATTATTTTTCATAAATATTTATTTTAAAAAAGAGTAAAAAATATTATAAATTAATTTTTCATAATATAGTTTAATTTTAGAAAACTTAGAAAAAATATTTTCAAATTTTTCACTTAGAAAATTTTCATAACTAAATACCAAATTTTAATTTTCTATTTTCTTGAAATAATTTTTCAGGAAATAATATTTATTTTCTATAACTAAATAAGACCTCAATTTTTCGTCATTTATTTTATTTTTAAATTTATTTATTTAATATTATTTAAATTTTTAATTTTTAATTATTGTCTTAAGAGTACTCATTAGAAAAATAATTTATTTATTTATTTATTTATTATCATATGCATTTTGTGGGAATTTTAATTTAATAACTTAGAAAATGGTATTTCTAAATATAAATAGTCCGTTTTGGATTTTTACAACCCTGCTTGTCTTACCACATAGGTTGTGTAGCTCACAAAATTATATTGATAAAAAAAAAAAAAAAAAAAAAAATTAACAATTAAGTCTAAATAATTGTTAAAAGGAAAAATCCAAGTTTTATGCAATGAATACGGATTAGATTCAGTCATCGTCCCTTAACTTTAGACTAACGTACTTTATGATCTTTTAACTTTATTTTGTAACGATAAAATCCCTGAATTTTAATTTTTAAAACATAAAGGTCCTTTTTCAGAAATAAACTAACATTTAATTACATTTTGGTCTCTGGTTTTCAAAATACTTTTCATATAGGTTCAAAAGTTGTTTAAATTACTAGTTTATGAATGAAATTTTTGGAGAAAATTTATTAATCCCTGGAAGAGTGTATAATAATAAAAAACACTTTTCGATTACAGACAAAAAAGAGCATCCACTGATACAGTGGGAATATTCTTGGGTTTGTGGAAGAATTAAATATAGGGACGAATTAATTAGAATTGATTCTTTTTATAGAAATTCTCCCTTAGAAAATAAAATTGCCCATGAATATTGTGGTGTAGC
>CANXYC012693398.1:0-10246 GCA_948193065.1 Aleurites moluccanus
ATTAGGGTTTTCCTTAATCAATAATACTCACATGATTTCTTAATATTTAACCATCTTAGAGTTTCTATTTTTAATTCCCAACATCAATTAATTCATCTCTTAAAGAAAAATCTGCAATTTTACTTCGAATTTACTGTTCATATTACTATTCATGACAGTGCATTAATTCCAATTTCTCCAACATTAATTACCATTAATAGCTTCAAGATGCTTGTAATAAATTCTATACATCCATAATTAACTATTATAACTACCAGACTTAATTAATCTAAAAGAAAATGACATTTGAAGAAAATTTACCTTATTTCTTCAAAACTGAACTCCTTAAAATAATATGCTTGAATCTGACGATTACTACCTTAAAATAGGATAAACTAGAGATCTAATACATTAATTTTGAGTATTAATGCCTTAGAAAATAAATAGAACTAATCTGAGAAAAACTGAAGAAGAACAAAGAAAAAAAGAAAGAAAATCGTGGAGAAAAATAGCTACTGGCACTGGGTTAAATAGGCCACTGCCCCAAAATCCCGCTCGCCCATCCACCTCGGCAATGCTATCTCGCATAAGCCAGCTCAAATCCTAGCTCGCAATTCCCACTTCGCTAATCTGCTCCAGCAATGCCACTTCGCATAAGCCACTTTGCGAATCCCACTTCGCATATGCCACCTTGCGTATGCTACCTCGCCATACTCTCCTCACGAACTCCTCTTTGCATATGCCACCTCGGCAATGCCTCTTCGCCAACTCACTTCGCCTATCTCCCTCTTTGCATATGCCACCTTGGCAATGCCTCTTCTTCTGATGCCACCTTGCCTATTCCTCTTCGCCAAATTCCTCTTCACCTAACTCCACTTCGCATATGCCATCTCGCATATGTCTCTTCACCAAATTCCTCTTCGCCTAACTTCACTTCGCATATGCCACCTCGCATATGACTCTTCACCAATTTCCACCTTGGTAATTTAACTTCACCACTTCGCTCGCTCGCATTGTCGGCTAGCAAATGCCACCCCGCATTTTGCCGACTCACACATACCAGATCCTGTTTAACTGAAACTCTTCCTCGACAACTTATACTTAATCAGCTCGCAAATGAACTACAAATATCCAAACCCCCTTATTCTTTTTGTCACTTAAAATTGACATGTAGGGATTCAACATATCCAAAATTTAAATCACAACGGCAACTACATAGACCATGGTGACTCTCTAAAGTTCACCCAGACTTACTGCCCCAAAATCCATCCGAATAGACCTGAGAAATCCCACTCTCCACTGAGTTATACTTATCCAAATTTCTTGAAATTTTATAGCTAACAACAAATACACAAAGGAACATTTCTCATGTTTAAACCTTTGGCTCAAACTGCCTCAGTCATTCCCAGAAAATTCAAACATACACAGATTTTCTACATAAATAATAAACTAGACAAGTCCTGCTCAAGAGGGCATAACTCCTCACACACACAGAATTTTACTAAACCATTTTACAAAATTTAAGATGAAACATAAATCCACAACTTTTATGTTTTACACTTTACCAAATTATTTCTTTAAGATCATGCTATCAGCCTCACAAAAAAACCCTGCAAACCAGAAATTTCTGGATTTCTCAAACATTCACATCTTTAATTAATTAAATTCATCAAACATACAATTAATAAAAATAACAAAAATGGCAGATATTACAGGGATAGAATGTAATACCCTAGGAAATCCCATCTTGAATGCATGATTTAATTCTCAGTTTATGGTTTGAAAGTATTGAAATGATGGAAAATAATTTTAGAGACACAGTTAGAATGCAAATGAAATACTTTTCCATAAATCATCAGTGTCGAGAACACCGCCAGAAAAATAGCAATCCGGCTAATTTTAGAATTTCTTATCCAGACCTAGGGGGATTAAGTTAGTTAATTTTATGTGAAATTATGGTGAAAAGAAAGAGTTTAAAATATTTTGGAATACTGAAAATGAGAGTAATGATAATTGTAAATAAAGGCAACTTTGGGAGCCTGCTTATCTTTAAAAAAAATGGAGGGCATCATTTTTCCTCTTTAAAAAAAATAAAAATAATAATAAAAAAAAACTAAAACGAAAAAAAGAAAAAGAAAAATCGAGCCTCTTTACTCTCTCCCTCTACGAAATCACCATCGGAACCTCTCTGCTCTCTTTCCCTCTACGAGAGCGACCCACCGTACTCAACTTCAAAAGTCAATTCAATTTTGAGCTAAGTCGGGTCTGGTTTTTGTAAGGTTTTTGATTCGCGAATCTGGTTTTTGTTTGAGTCTGGTTCTGAAGCTTGTGCTCTATGGGCGTGTCGGTGTTACTCTGTTTTGGGTCTCTGGTTCACAATTTCAGTGGTCTTTACTCCGATTTTGAGGTTTCAGACTCGCTATTTTAGTATTTTCTTTTCACGATTTTGGTTTGTTTTGGGTTCTTTGCTTCCCGATTGATTCTATGTTGCTCTGATTTTGGTTTTTATTTTCTGGTTAATGATTCTTAAAGGTTTACTCCGATTTCGGTTATTTTCGACTTCTATCACATATATTATGATTCTGTGTTGCTTCGAGTTTGGCTATTAACACCAAATCGCTCAGAGTTTGAGCCTAATCTCTTGTTTTCTCTGGTGTCTCGATCACGGTGAGTCTGTTCATGTTTTTGGTACATTTATACCGATTTTCCTTTATATATATATATATATATATATATATATATATATATATATATATATATATAAATATATATATAAGATTTTATTTTATATTTTTGGCTTTAGTTTTCTTCTATGACTTCCAGTGGGTTTATTTTCATATCGGATTGAAATTCTGTTTAAAGCTTAACTAACCAGAAAATCGATTTGTTTGATTTTTCATCTCCGTTGAGTTGTACATTTCGGTGGATATTTTTGGGGTTGTCTGGTTACTGAATTTATCAGTCTGCCATTCCATTGAGACAGTATTTAGCCATTTGGGTCCAGTTCATATTTGAATATGGTAAACCGATTCTATTAATCTATTTTATCCTTCTTTGGGTTCTATTTCCTATTTGCAATTTTATTATTGATTCAACTATATCCTGTGATTTAGGGATTTTGTTTGTTGGGTCTGGTCTCTGTAAGTTTTGATTGTACGATTGATTTTTCCATTTTTATTATGTAAATTCTGATTACTAAGAAATACCGGTACTTTGATTAAATCAGGTTTGATTCTATTGTTTCATCTTGAATTTTGCGATTGCATTTTGGTGGATTATCTTCAGTATAACTTTTGAATCTCATGCTCTAGTGTTTCCTGTGTTAGATTGTTAATCTTTGAAATATTCGTTTCCTATGTTAGATTTTGAGTTTCTGGTTTAGAAAAAAAAAATAAAAGAAGAATAAAATAATGTAATTTAATTTCCAATTTTGAAAATCTGTCATGATTATTGATATTATGCTTGGAGTTTCATTCTTGGATTATATACGCAATGTTATTGGAAATCTTAGAAAGCTCACTATATAAAGATAAAAAAAAAAAGGAAAGAAAAGGAAAAAAAATCAACAGAAAAGGAAATATTAGAAGAAAATAGCAGGTTATTTTGAGTCATTATTTTAAAGGGGTATTCTGATTTTAGTTGGGTTCATGGTATGGTTGTTAATTTATTGAATCTAATTTTAGTTCTGTGATTGATGTTGCTATTTTGATTCGATTTTGGACCGTTTATATTAGTTTCATATGGTAAATCTCAAATTATCCGAGTTCCTTTCATTTTGTTGTTCAATATATATATATATATGAATCTATACACATGAAAAACAGAAAGTATTTTCTTGATTTTGTTTAGTGGCATTCAAACTTCAAAATTTATATGTTTAAAGTGGTTTTGATATGAGATATTAGACCATAAATGTAGACTGTCCGGGATGACTGTTTAACAGAATATAGGCTACAGAATTCTATTAATTTGAGGATCTTAAAGTTGGAATTAGAGCAAGTGTTAAAAATGAAAAATGTTCATTTATATATTATATGAATGGATGTAAAATGGTTTTGTAATTGAATAAATATGGGATTAATTATAGGTATAAAACAGGGCATGTCTGGATAAAAATTTCAGGGCAGTAATTTAATTTTAGAAATTCACTAATAATTGTTCAGTGATCCAAAAATTCTGAAATTTGGCTATGTTATAATTTTATGTATCTATTTTCAATAGGAAAAAGAAATTATAGTAATTGATTAATTATTGATTGAGTTATTAGAAAAAGAACAGAATATGCCAGAATAGGATTGTAGGCATAATGCAAGGTAGCAGGGCTGGTTATAGGCTTAAGTTTAAATTAACACTATAAATTGTGTAGTAATGATTTTAATGTGAAATTTGGATATGTTAGAAATTTATATGTGTAATGATTTTAATGTGAAATTTGGATATGTTAGAAATTTATATGTTAAGTTTAATTAGGAATAAGAATTGAAGCAATTGGATAATTGTAGATAGAGATATGGGTAATGGAACATAGGCTGCCAGTAAAGATTTTTGCACAGAAAAATCCTAGTAGTTTAGAAATTTAACAAATTTTCTTTAATATAAGTAATATAAGTTTATGCTGAATAGTATCTAAATGAAAATTTATTGGATATGTAGAGTCAAAAATGGATAAGAGATGTGATGGGTACCAAAAGAGATAAAGCAAAGAACCAAGGATAAAAGAAAAAGGGAAATATTCAAGTTATAAGCTAAGGTGAGTAATGTATACATCATTATGCATACTCATATTTTGATTTGTAAACCCAATGAGTATGTTTCCTTCTTGACTAAATGTCACTTGTTATTATTGATCATTCTTTGATCCTCCTAAAGATTGAAATTTATCATATTCATTGATTGCTATTGATATTGAAATGCCTTTTGTGTACTAATTAACAAGTAAACCCATGCGTATCAATCGAAAGCCATTGTACCATAATGTTCTTAATGAATACTGGATATTGTTATTGATTTCCATTGACCTATTTACATGAGATTTGACAGAGCTTCCTCACCGACGGGGTAGTGGGTACATACCCTCGGCAATGTACACATTGACTATATGTGATACCCTATCTAGGAAGGGTTAACTATCCTAGCCATAGGGCTTAATCAGCCTTATGTACATGATATGAGATTGACTGTGTGATTACACATAGTCTGCGTATTTTATGACCCTTTATCTGTCTTATCTACATGATTCAAGTATTATTTACCTGTTCATTAGTTTCAAACTCATACCTTATTGCTTACCATTGATATCATTTATTTTCATATGTTTATATCTCATATATAATGATGTATGCATGCTCACTGAGTATTTTTATACTCACCCTATCGTGATTAAAAATTTTACTGGAAAGAAGTATTAGGAGCAAAATACCAAGTCAGTTTCTTCTTCTATACTTGGGACATCCAGCGACTATAGTGTAAATTTCTTTTGTGGAGTCAGTCAGTTCATACTCTAGAGCTCTATGGGGTATCTTTTGGGAAGAAGATTGTTTGCATATGTGTGTGTGTGTGTGTGTGTGTATGTATATATATATATATATATATATATATATATATATATATATATATCAACGGTTACTAAAACTGAAATAATAACTATTGCTAAAAATAAATATGGTATGATATATGATAGTAACAAAAATACCGATAAAGAAAACGCATGTTTATAGACTAAGGCATGTTATGAATAGAATGGACATATAGAAGTGCTATGTATGACTGTTGAGCTGTGAAGTTGAGGGTATAAGGCTGGCAAATTATTGGGAGTGTAAAAAAAAATTTAGTACAGGTAGTGAAATTTTTGAGAGACCCAGTTTTGGGTCTGGAATAGTATTACAATGTCAAAGGAAACTCTGGCAAATTTTTTTTTTTGTAAAATTTATAAGAAATAAATGGGATATAAGTATTGATTAATGAATTAATATTGATTGAATGATTGATGAATGGACTGTTTAATGGGTTTTACGGGTTTCTGGTGACCTTAAGTCTACCCGTGTCCTAGGACCGTTGTAGCCCGAAAGTGGGTCGTGACAATTTAATATTGTTTCTTGGATACCTATTGTATAATTGCAAATGTGGCTTGTTGTTGGTTGAGTTGGGCAAGTCAATTTTGCACCCTAACCTAACCTATTGGCTTGCCATTGTATGCCTACCATGTGTTTGATCAAATACCTAGTTCATTTTGCCTTTGGCCTGTTGTTTGCATTCCATAGGCGTACCAATTGAATGCCATTGTCGCCAGTGACGTTGGCAAGCCAATTGGCCTACCATTTTCCCTTGCCGAGCCAACTTTTGTTCCATGTCTTTTTTAATTGCCAAACCATTTGTCATTGATTACATGTCACCTATAGCATTGCCATTGATCTTATTGATAATTGATTGACTGATATTGAACTTATTGATATGGAGAATGTCATTGTTGCATAATGGTATCCATTGATATGTTGTTTCTTGATATTGATCCTAATGTGGCTTGACAGAGCTACCGACTCGACAGGGTAGTGGGAAAATACTGTCGGTGATATGCACATTGTATTATTGATACCCTAACTAGAAGGAGTTATGGTCCTAGCCATAAGACCAGATCACTCTTATGCTCATTGATATGGATATGCTTCTGGAGACCTATATGTTCTCATATGGTCCATACTGATTACTGGAGATTGTATGATTTCATACAGTCCATCCCTTTATCTGTCTTTCCATATGATACCGAGCCTATGTTGTATTCTTTGGCTATTCTGTAATCTAATATCGATTTTGTATACTATATGTATATTATTGGTACCCTTACTCCATTATTTACCTACTGTTTATTGTTGATGCATATAGATTCACTGAATATCTTATATACTCACCTTTTCTTTGTTTACCCATTTCAGGAGAGGAGTAGAGTGCAGAATCCTGTCGTCTATCATCCGGGAATTTCTGCCAATAGTACTAATGTATATATTCTGATTTGTATTATCATTTTGATGTTCATAATCTAGTTGCTCCATGGGGTATGTATGGGTTAGCTAGGAAATGAACATGTATATATGTTTATGATGTTATTATGAGATATATGATGATTATATGATATGATATATAGATCATTATAGCCAATTGCAGTAAATTACAAAATGAATTATAGAATAACAGAATGGATGGTAACTAACTAAAATGGAAAATATATTGTGGTTTATAGATTGTGCATATAATACTGGGTTCTACGGGTGTCGATCGCCATCGGCATTTCCCATGCCCTAGGACCGTCATGATCCGGAAACGGGTCGTGACATAATTTAAGAAAATTATTAAGGACTTAAGTTGTCATTTAATTGGGAAATCTATTAGGTCACACACATAGAAGTGATTCAAACAATAAATGAAAGAATTAATTAAATTATGATTAAATGAGATTTAATTCATATATTTAATTATGGAGTTTTTGCAATAATTTAATATGATTAAATTAATTATTTAATTTAATTATTTATATGTGATGTATTTAATTAAATTAAGACCGTTGGATTGTGTTTATATTAGGATCAATAAGTCCAAGGTCAAAAGAGTGTTTTTTACCTTTCATTAATGGCATTATTGTCATTAGGCTTGATGTTTTAATCTAAGCCGTTAGATTAAAACCTAATTGATCCAAGGGACAAGAGAATATGATGTGATCATAATTCATTAACCCTAGGAATAAAACACAATAGGTTGGCTGAATTTTAGAACCTATTCTTGTGCCAAAAGAATTCGGCCTCTCTCTCTTGCTTCTCCTCCATTCAGCCAAAACCTCTTGTCTTGCACATAAGAGTTTTTGGCTCCTATTTCCAAAAAGCTTATCATTTGATCTTCACGTGGATTACTAGTGGTGCTTTCTTGCTCTTGTAGGAAAGAAAATGGTTTGCTACAATCCTTTTTTGATGATCAAAGGAGGAAGAGTTTCTCAAATCAAAGGTAAAGATCTTGATTTTCTTTAATAAATCTTCAATTTTGATCTACGTAGCTTTCTTGGTTTGGAATTTTTTTTTTGTTTTCCTCTGCGCCTAACTGCCTAAATCCTAACATACCTTGCATGTGCAAATTGATCTTTAACTTTTATTTTAGAATTTTATAGAGTCACCACCCTTATTTTTTAAGGGAAAGAAAGGAAAAAATCCAATTTGACCCTAATTTAAAGCATAAGAATAAAATCACTAGACCTTCGAACCTGGACTGAGCTCAGGAACTAGATTTTCAATTTTTTAAGCAACTCAAACTTTGGTTTTCCATTTAACAATTGACTTATGAAAATTAGATTTCATGAATAAGATGGCAATTATACAATGCATGAATAAAGTATAATAAAACATATATATAACATTAAAGTAAAGAACATAAAATAAAAGAGGTTTAAATGCATCAAAAAGCTCATAATAGGGGGATGTTAACTCTAGTGCTCAATGGGAATTCTAGGTTAACCACACATTCCCTGAAATAACATTAAAACATATTAGATTAAGAAAAAAGAAGGTTTTGGGTGTTTTTGAATTTGAAACTATGAAACAGCTTGCATACGTATCTTATTGAATGGAAATCAAAATCCACTCAGTTCTCCCTTTTTACGAAGGGGGTTTGATTTCATATTAATAAAAGATTGATTTCGTGGTTCTTTTAATTGATTTTTACCAATTAATTTCAAGGTACGAACATGATACCTTGCTTTGAGGGGGATGCCTTAATTTTATGAGAAGTTTAATATTATCATGTTTTCATTCTTTTAATTGATGCTTCACTAATTGATTTTGAGGTAAGAACATGATACCTTTCTTTGAGAGGGACGCCTTTTAGAGTTCGTTTAGATCGGAGTTCTATTAGCACAATGGTATGATTATTGTCAACTTTTAATTACCAAGTTGATTTGATTAGTCCAATTAGCATGATGGTGATACTTATAGATTGATTCAAAAAGAGATTGATATAAGCCTTCTATTCCCCCCACTCAAATAGAGTTGGAGAAATCGGTTCGAAATCAAAGAGAAGTGAATTACTAATGAACAAGAAAGCTGAAAATAGGGGGAGAAGAGAAAGCCAACTAAGGAAAACTTGACTTAATTGTTCCAGTGTGTTTTAAGAAGTGAAATGAGGCTTGTATTTATAGGGAAATATTTGAGAAAAAACCAGACTGAAAATCAATGTGGGATTCATGTTCTAAGTTTGGTGGAACCTGAGTTGAACTTAGGTGGCAACAAGTAAGAGTATTGGCGGCAGAGGCAGGCCTTAGTGGCAGTGCTGCCAAGTACTGCATGTACCATTAGCGACACTACTAGCTAGGCTTAGCACTGCTGCTAAAGTCAAGGTTGGCTACGACAAGGCTTGTTTTGATGCTTATCTTGTCCGATTCGATTGATTCAAAGTGGTTTGACATCCTGTTTATGTTGATCAGCTTGGTATGGTCCAGTTTATCTGTATTCATAGTTGACTTTGATCTTTGGTCAGATGCTAAGCAATCTGAGTTGATCTGAGTCTACTTGGGGTTAAAAATCACGTGGTCACATCTATGTGCAAGAAACACTTTTCAGAATTGCAGAAATCTGATATGTAACGCCCGCGCTACTAAATAAGTAGCTCCTGCTACTCATGGACACATAAGTCAAAAGACTAAGATGATGGAAGAGTAACAACCACTACACTTTAGTAACCCCCGCTACTAATTTTAAGTAGTGCCCATTATAGAGCAGTCATAGCCGCTGCTAAGAAGTCTGGTATCTTAAGTCCAGGAAATGGGATAAGTAACGCCCGTGACTATTTTAAGTCCTCACCGCTACTTATATGATGAATTAAGTAGTAGTCACTTTTAACATATCACCGCCACGAATAAGGAGTACAGAAGGTCCAGAAACTCAAATGTCCAAGGATGCAGAAGAGTAGTGCCCGCTACTATTAGAGCTTAGAGAGAAAGTAACCTTTGTTAATTTCCTTAAGAAACCAATTATTACCAAATTTGCTAAAATGGGTGACTTTCTTTGTCATTAATATAAATGTGTCTTCTTGACATATTTCTGTCATGACCCAATCTAGGAGCCGTAACGGTCCTAGGGTACCGGTGTTACATAGGCGACCAGTACCACGAAGAACCCAAAAAAAAAACTACCTATATGGAATGCAACAATCATATACAACTTAAATAACTTAAAAATGCTGAAGAAAATTCGACAACATCTCCTCTATAATAGGACTATGCCCAAAAACAAAA
>CANXYC012694155.1:0-13324 GCA_948193065.1 Aleurites moluccanus
TTTCTTTCCTTCAGTTAAATTTTTAATTTGTTGTTAATTCTGCAAATAACCAATTCACCTCGTTTTTTATTCATTTTTTGTAATTTTTGTTTTCTTATTTTCTTTTAATAGGAAATCTATTTTTGGGAGTCTTTTAAGACATTGTTTTTGTAATATTTTAATTTCTCATTTATGTAAATTTAGTGATTTATTTCATTTTCTGAATAAATTACCAGATTAGACAATTAGGGTTTTCTGAAGATTATTCTCTATAAATAGTCATGTAAACCTTAGGGTTGAAGCAATTTTTGAATTGAATTAAAATAATTTTACTATGTGAAAGTTATTTTTTCCAATTTTCGGTATTTTTTTAAATTAACGAATTTTGATGCATAGTAGTCTGGTATTCATCTAGAATCAATAAACTCTTAGAAGGCTTCCGTTACGTTAGCATGCCTCAGCTTACTGCTCACAAGTGTTTTTTCTTACCGCGACCGATCGTGGAGGCTAAGATTTGGCCTTAGGATCTTATCAGTGGAACCCGCAAATGGTTCTTACTTACCGTGGACAACTGAGCGGTTGTGAACCGCACATTTGGAGGGGCTTTAGATGGCTAAGATCAACTTTGTTGTCTGTGGGAGCCTGATTAGTGATAGGAATATTGACCTACGGTGGCAATGCGATGCGATGAAGATGAGTTTTATATGAGTTAAGTAGCACAGTTAATAGGTAAACTGGATAATGCTTGACATCATCGCCGAAGCATAAAATGATGATGAAGGTTCGTTGGTGATGGTGGTGGTTTGAAGAGAGAGAGACACACAATAACAAACTGAAAAAAGGAAAAAAATTAAAAATAAAAGCCTACATCTTAATTTGAAGCTAAACAAATAAAAAATAAAAAAGAATAATAAGAAAAGTGTCAAAGAGATGTATTTTTTAGATTAAAATAAAATAATTTAACAAAAGTTAACTTTTTATTCATTCACTAAAGGAAAAATGTAAATTTTTTTACTGAATGACGTAATAGTATAATAAAATTAAAATATAAATTTTTTTTAATATAATTTTAAAATATTAAAACTTTATAATATAATCAATCAAAATATAAGAATTTTATAATAATTAATCATTTAATATATACCAGTTCATTGTATTATTACGTTGTTGTACACCGACCTTCAGGACAATCCATTAAAATAACATGTTATTTTTAATTGAATAAATTATTATTTCACTATTGATCACTGTTTTTTATTTTTTTTATTGGAACGTTTGGCATTATACATGTCGGTATAATTAAAGAAAAAAATCCTGTTGTTGAAACCAACTTGACGGTTTGAATTTCTAATAATTAGCAGGTTTTTTTTAGACATATGTATAATAGATGTGATTGAATATTTAAATTTATCTTCAAATGCAATTATAAAATGGTTTCAAATTTAAACATATTTTAAATAATTATTTATCTAATTATCAATATACTAAATTTTTTTATAAAATTTTAAGATTTAGACTTCTTTTGATTTAATTGTTCGTAATAATTATTAATTTTTAGCTGATGCTGAACTATCAGACTGTTAACTAGTAGTTGACAGCTGATAATTGATAATTAAAAATTAAAAATATCATCGAATCATATTAAACTATGTTACATAAATTAAAATTAGATAAAAAATGTATTGATATTCACAATGAGAATCAAACGGAACAATATTGTGCTCGTATTAAAATCGAGTACTTGATATATATATCGATTAACAAACTTATATATAATATAACTATAAATTTATAATATATAATACATATATTACATATCATTTAACTCTAATTTTTATCTCACTAAACCTGAAAACTTTGCCTTTCTCTCTATCTGTCGCCGCCACCCTCTAAATTCCTAATTTTCATTTATGAAACTAAATCCCTAATTCACATCTCTAAATCCTTAACTTCCATCTCTGCGAGACTTTCACTCTCAGTCTCTCTACTCTCTATATTTTCAACTCTTAAATTCTCATTTATCAAAATCCCAGACTTTCATCTCAAATTCTATTTATTTTTTCAGAATTTCTCTCCCATACTCTCATGTCTTCTCCGTGATCTCTGGATCTACAGGTAATCAAAGGCTTCGAAGGAAAAATTAACGGTAATCGACGAAATCGAAATTACTGGGTATCAAAGAGAGAGAAACTACTAGGCATCAAAGGAATCGAAACTAGTAGGTGCTAGTACCTAGGTGTCAAAGGATTTGTCATTGTGGATTGTATTGGGGTTTTGGGTGAATCATCAAATTGATGACTATAAAGGATTTTCAGGTTATGTTCGGATTACTTTCGAGTTTAATTTTAAAAATATATTGTAATATTATGATAAATTTTTTTATAAAATTAAAATTGTCATGTATATAATATTTTAAAATTTAATAATAAAAATAAATATTATATACAATTTAAGTAAAATAAATATAAAATATTTAAAATTTATTATCACATATATAATTTCTACATATATATAAAATACGATAACATAATATATAAATTTAATGCCTATACATATAATATCATAATAATAAAATAATCAAAATGATTAATTTTAAATATATTTTTTTATTCTAATAAGTAATTTATAAATTTTAGTATAATAATTTTATAAAATAAAAATAATTAAATAAATTTTAAAATTATATTAAAATAAATTTGATATTTTATAAATAATTTTAAATTTTTATAGTTACAAGAATTGTAATATTTATAATAATTAAGTTTATTTTATGTTAAATATACATTAATTATGTTAAAAAATTATATATCAAGTTAAGTCTTACACTAATGTTTTTAAATTAGCTTTCAAATTGAGTAAAAAATAAAAAAATAACTTAATCTCCTCGATTAATTGTGACCTAACTCAAATTGACTCTCAAATTTTGAAATTAAATTTGACTCTTATTTTTCGATGGAATTAGTTTTCAAATTGAGTAAAAAATTATCAACTCTAAATACAAAACTTGGACATTATAATAAATGTGTGTGGAATGCAAATGTCAGTCCAGCATGCATGTAAACATAAAAATTGGCTCCAAGCTCGTCTTTACTTGAAATCAGCTAAACTGGGATTGAAGACAAAAGAAATGTAGCAAAAACCACCAAACACGTTTTCTTTTAATTTTGAAGTACCCTCTATTAATGATTTACTTGATTAATGTAGACATATGTAAATGTTATACATATGGTAGATGATTACTTAGGTCCCAGTTTGAATTAGTAAGTGATTAGTAAAGTTATTTATACTAAAACTGTTAATTTTTTAATTTTTTAACAACTGTATTATAAAATCTGATAATTATTAACTGTTAAATAGTCAAATAATTGTTATTTGTAAAAATTTTAAATTATAATTTTTTTAAAAAGATCGTACTTTTTTAATTAAAAAATTAAATTATTCTCTAAAAATAATATTTAAATAAAAAATAAATATTAATATTTATTCTTAATGGTCATTGAACATACCAACAACTAACAGCTAATAATAATTTTACTAAACACTTGCAACAATCAATTATTAAGTGACAGCCACCAGCCACCAACTATTATCAACAACTAACAACTGTTACGAATAGCTAACCAAACTGTTCGTAGGTTAGCTATTCGTAGCATCTGTTAGCCGTTGATAATAGCTGGTGGCTGGTTGCTGGTGGCTGTCACCTAATAGCTGATTGTTGCAAGTGTTTGATAAAATTATTATTAGCTGTTAGTTATTGCTATGTTTAATGGCCATTAAGGATAAATATTAATATTTATTTTTTATTTAAATATTACTTTTAAAAGATAATTTAATATTTTTAATTAAAAAATATGAGTTTTTTAAAAAAAAAATTCGGATTTAAAACTTTTACAAATAACAATTATTTAATTACCTAACAGCTAACAACAGTCAATAACTAAACGGTATGATATAGATGTTGAGAATCAAAAAGCTAATAGTTATATAAAAAACTTTACCAAACATCCACTTGAACACCATTACCTAATTAATGTCATTCGATTTTCAATTAAAATCTAATTAATAATGAATTTTTTTAAAAAAAATAGTCAATGTATCCGTCGTCATATTTTTATGCTTGATTTTACGTTTTTTTTTTTTAATTATATAAATAATAAATTAAGAGATAAATAGATTATTTCATGCTTTAAAACATGAGAAAATATTATACTTTTAGACATATTTTTTTGTAACTATGTTGAAATATTCAGAAAAAATTTCCTAAACATTTCTGTAGATGAGAGTATAAAATATAGATATGCTATCAATTTCATATTATAAAAAGTGAATTCGAACTATAAATATTTAAGAGTAGTGTGAAGAAAATGTTTGTGCAAAATTTCTAATGGTTTGATTGTTTTAATTCTGTTGCCATTGTTGAACATAATTTTGTGGGTTATTGGGTTTTTTCTTAAAGACATGATTTAATGATTCATCACATTCACTCTTGTCCATATATATAATTTTGTTTTATCTTATCCTTAGGACAACTTTCGAGCGACAGATGAAAAACTATGATAAGTCTCATAGCCGAAGATGTTTTTTCAAGTTCCAATTGCTATTGGTAAAACTAATATTAATTTTATAAGTAAATAAATTAAAGAATAAGTTACTTGTTTTTCTTTTTCAACCATCTTTTTAATAAGTTCGACAATTGGTTATAAATTTGAAATGTAAATTGGTAAGTAAGAAAGAGTAAGGTAGATGAAAGAGTGGGTTTGAGTTGGGAGGATTAAGTTAATTTAGAATTAAATTTTTTTATTTTAAAAAAATACAATTTATTATTTTAATTTTATATATTTAAATAAGTGTAAAAATTAAAAAGAGCAAGTATTCCTTAACTCTATTTAGATCTGCCTACAGTGCAGACACGTAGACTAGAGGAGTGTCAATTTGGTCCAACTTATGAGACATCATCAGCTGAAACCTTAGAACAAACAAAAGTTTGAAAAATGAAAAATCAAATCTTGAGAGAGAAGCCAACCGTATGTCTATAATTATTTGGTTAATATCTTTCTCATGTATTTACATAATTATTATACAATACAGTTCATTACTTCTTAATATTTCATTAAACTTCAATTAATAGATATATAGCCTTATAGTGAGAGTTGAAATTTTGTGTTTGATGTAACTTTAATAGATTTTTCAACTATCACCAAGTGCCTAATTTAATGGTAAAGAGTAAATTTTTTTAAAAAAAGATTTAAATCTTCTTCCCATTAATTAAGAGTATGGTCTATCAAAAATAAATACGATATTTTATAAAAAAAATTATCACTCTCTGTTAATATTTACTTATGTCAATAACTCTTACAAAAGCAATTTAACTTTGCATAATCCTTTAAAAAAAATAGTTTTGCCAACTAGTGATAACCAAAGTAGAAACACTACTCTTCCTGTTCTCTCCAATTTAATTCTCTTCTTTTTCTCTGACTTTGATGGTACCCATCGGCTACTTTCAATTACAGCCACAATATGCTTATACTTCATTCTACAACAACAAATTTCTTTTTACCCTTCCAAACATACTGTAATAATATAAATTAATCAAAATCAACTTGATTATCAACTATTAATTAATTAAATTTTAAATTGTTCTCCTCCGTCCCTCTCTCTCTCTGTCTCTATCTGTGTCTCACACATACAGAGGTCAAACGATCCTTTTATTACAGACTGAAAAAGTAGCATGACAAAGCTACCATTATTTTACAGCAGCACAAGTACTATGTTTATGACAAAAGCCATTGTTATGAAACATCATCGTCCTATAGTTTTACATTATTTTTTAAGTAAAATATTATTTAATTTTTGAAATTTATTAAAATTAATATTTGAATCTCTCAAATTTAATTTTACAGAAACAATTATTAAATCATTCATGTTTCATCTTTAAAAGTGAAAAACAAGTAAATATTAACAGTACTGCTACTAATTCTTTCTTTTTTTTAATCAAAGTAATTATAAGGTCCAGTCACACTGAAATTAATGGAGAATTCTAGATATATATGTAACCTTCAACAAAATAATTGTCAATTTTATTCCTGAGGGTATTTATTACTGATGTAAAGAAAGAGAGAGGGAAAGAGACGAAGGAGTACTGATATTGATAAGATAAGACCAGTCAAATGAAAGCAAAATACTAGTAATAATAATAATATAATGATAATATTTATTATAATTAATCTCTCTCCTGATCTTTATATAAACCCGGGGGCCTCCTAGTTTGTTTGTCACAGAGCCACTTTTCTTTACTGCTACTTCTGGCTGGCCTTCTCAAAGTATCATAATCTCTCTCAGCTCTCTCTCTCTCTTCCATAACTTTCTTGAAAACTTGCAATTTTTTTTTCTTTTATTTTTTCCAATTCCAAATCTTTCTCAAATGGCAGCCTTTTCATACCAACCTTACCCTTTTCATCTTGACTCTGTTTTCTTGCCAAACACTCCCATTAAGAACCTGTCTGGCTTTATGGAGGAAGGGAACATCAATAATACTAATTGTTTTTCCCAATTTTACCCTCCTCATCCCTTAATTGAATCTCCTGATCCTCATGTTAGCCTTCTTAATCACAACAGCTCCATGGCTGCTGTTAGTGATAATGAGCCTTCTGTCACCAAGAAACAGAGTACTGACTCCTCTACTGCAGTGGATAAGATTGAAAGTGGTGAAAAAGTTACCCAGAAGGTCACTCCAGTGGAGAAGAAAAGAAAGAAATATACAACGGAGTCAGTTTTCAATTCTGCTAAATCAAGGGTACTCTTAGATTATCATATTTCTATTACCAAATGTTTAGCATTCCCTCGTGCTTGGCCCCAATGGGTTTTTATTTAAAAAAAAAAAGAAAAAGAAAAAAGAAAGCTATGCTTTCACCATATGAAATATAAATATTAAGTAATAATAGCATGGCATTTCGAATTCGATATAGACATAAGAATTGCCTTGTGTTAGCTTCAACATATTTGTTATATTTTGATGCGGGATTCACTTAACAAGTACCATTTAATAAATTATTAGAATTTTAATGATGATTAATTAAGCTCATTTTGGATATGGAATAAAAAATTTGTGATTAATATAGGACGTTAGAGAAGGGAGAAGCAAGAAACAAAAGAAATGCAATGGTGAAATAAAACAAGAAGATAAGAAGGCAAAAGAAAAAAAGAAAGTTCCTGAAGAGCCTCCACCAGGCTACATTCATGTAAGAGCAAGAAGGGGCCAAGCAACAGACAGCCACAGTCTTGCAGAAAGGGTACTAAGATTGCAATTTCCCATTTTACCATCCTCCATTAGAAAAAGTTAACTGTTTTTCTCTTAATTTATATGTGTGAAAAAAATAGTTGATATATCTCATTAATTATTAATTAATCAACAATAAAAAATGGGTTTTATTTATTTATTTACATTTATTTTAGGTAAGAAGAGAGAAAATCAGTGAAAGGATGAAGATATTGGAAAGAATTGTTCCTGGGTGTGACAAGGTGAAGTAGTAATGCATGCAAATGCAAAATAATTTGTTTGTCTTAATTTTGTCTCTCTTTAAAAAAATAATATCTTCTATTTTCTCCTTTAGGTGATGTATATATCTGACACTTTCATGTGGTATGGTTTATAAATAGGTAAATGGAAAGGCCTTCATGTTGGATGAAATTATTAATTATGTCCAGTCCCTACAGAATCAAGTGGAGGTAATTGTAATTAATAATTTAATATACCATTACACATTAACATTATTGATTAATTAATTATAATTTTTGTATGATTTAATTAATTATAACACCATTTTATTTTTCTCAGTTCCTTTCCATGAAGCTTGCTTCTGTTAATCCTTTGTTCTATGACTTTGGAATGGATTTAGATTCATTGATGGTCAGATCAGAGGTAAATATTTAAAAAAACTATTATCATTTGGTGCAACTTTAAAAACTGTGTTTATGATTAAAGCTGATGAGATCTTTGTCTCTGACATTAATTTATACAGGGACTGATGAGTGATTTGGCATCATTACTGCCACCTGTGCAGCAGCAATGTAACCAATTTGCTGATGCAACCACCATCAACACTGCCGCCGCGACTCCCACCACCGCCACTGATACCTTTGCCACACCAAATGACTATCCTGTCACTGATAATTCAGCATCACTTTTACTTCTAGGGCAAAGGCCTAGTGACTTCATTCAGGTATATATATAACTCAACTCAGTTTAATTCTAATTTCAAAATTAATTAGGATAAATTATATATATTTTTTTATTTTTATTCTAAATAATTTTGAAGTTTAGATCAACATTTTTTATTTTTTATTTTTTCTATCACAACATATTCAATCTTATCAAACTATTTTATTCTTTATTTCTCAATCGATACAATTCTCATTTTATTTTTAATATTTTCATTTATGAAACCATACATCCATCTTAACCTCTCATCTCGCAACACTTAAGTATAAATATATATAAATAAAAATTACTCAGTTAGAATACAAAGTACCAAATCTAATTTAATTTAATTTTTTTTATTTAACAATGACAAAAACAGAATTTTCAGGATAGTAGCAGTCTATTATGGGACGTAGAAGAACAAAGACAAAAGTTTCTTAATCCATCTGGGTTCAGCAACAACTTGTGTTCTTTCCATTAAAATAATACCAGAGCTGCCCTACAAATATCTAGTAAGCCCTCATGTCCTGTCTCATATATATATATATAAATATATATATACCATTAAATTTTACTCTAATTAATGTTTATATTCACGATCTCGCAATTCCAGAAACGAGTACTTAATAATTAATGAACCAAAACTCATTCGTATCTGTATAATTTGCAGATGGCAATTAATTATGAATGGGATGGATGGATGTCAAAAACCCTGCAAGAGACAGAGAAGACATGGAAAAAAAAAAAAAAGGAAGCTTCTTTGTTAATTCTAGCATAAGTTGTAATGGGTACAGAAGGCTAATTCTAGCTTCTTGAATTGAAATTAAAGTCTCACTGTATATATCTGTCTCCAAGTCCAATAGAGAGAGTGAAGTGGCATCTAATTATCTTAGAAAAAAAAATGAATAAAGGGCAGCTAGCAAATTCAATGGATGAAGATCACAAAGGACATATAGAATCGACCAAAAAAGACCAGATCTTTTTGTAAGATCCCTTGTTTCTTGTCCATTTTGACACAAAACCCAAATTCAAGTCCTCCATGCACAAATTCCAAGACTCTGTATTGTGGTTAAGCCTAGATCTAGGAATATAGTATATTAATTAATATTTTTATATTTAATTATTATTATGGAATTATTGCTGTTGCAGTTATTCTGTTATTACAGTTATTTTTACTGTTGCCTCCTGTCTCATCTTTTGATGAGTTATAATGGAGAAGGCTATCTTGAGATGCCGTTACTGTAATTGACATGACTTGTTATGCAATTTTTATTTTTTTGTGGGTATTGTTGGAATCTTCTGTTGTTTTGGCATTTTATAAGTTTAGATGTTTGAGCTGAACTCTCCCTATCTATACCCAACTTTTGTCTCAGGGGTTGTGGACAAAGCAAGTAATTGTGGGGTTTCTTATCTTTTCTTTTCCTTTTTAATCTTCAATACCAAAAAAAAAAAAAAAAAATCTGTTCATTTTGCACGCAGTCACTATTGTTTTTTTTTTTTTTTTTTTTTTTTCAACAGGCATCTCCACATTTCAAATCAATAGTTGCTATTTCTAGTTTAATCTTAATCCAAAAGCAACATTATTGTACATAAAATTCAAATTATAAATAGATCAGAATCACTTAAAAAAAATTGGCATTTAGCAACGAATTTGTTCGTCTCTAAATACCATAAACCCATCACTAATTTAAATAAGTGATGAATTAGCGATAAAAATAATTTGTTGCTTAAAATTTGGTCACCAGTCTCAGTTACTTTTTTTATTTAATTTGTTTAATTCAATCACAAGTTGTCGATATTTTATTGCAAAATAGCGATGAAAATTAGTCTGTCATTAATTTTCATATCTCTATTTCACTTTTTCTTGTAGTGATATATTTTTTCGTTGCAAATAACCAAAGCATGTCTACCTATAGACTCCCTCTACTTTAGCTTTAAAAAAATCCATAATAATTTGACCTCTTTCATTTTATCCACTACAAACAGAGGCGGAGTCTTTTTAGGGTACAAGAGGCCTGGCCCAGCTAATTTTTTTTTTTACCTCTCTCTTTCTCTCTCTCTCTCTCTCTCTCTCTCTCTATATATATATATGGGAGTCTTTTTAGGGTACAAGGGCCCTGGCCCAGCTAATTTTTTTTTTTTTTTTTTTTACCTCTCTCTCTCTCTCTCTCTCTCTCTCTCTCTCTCTCTCTCTCTATATATATATATATATATATATATGGATAATTAATATGAAAATCACTAAATTTTAGTGAATTTTAGTGATTTTGTCGATATGGTTACAAATTAAAATTTTCTTTCAAACAAGGCATTGAAGTTTTAAAAATTTTTCAAATGGAAGTTACTTGCCATATTTTTGATCGAAAATCTGACGTGGCATGACACGTATAAAATCAATGATGACGTAATATACCACGTATTTAACACATGAGATTTTTATGCCATGTAAAAATACCACGTTAGTATAGTAATCTAATACATGTGTTGGACCCAAAGTTAGAAGATTTTTTTTTCTTATTAATTTTTACCGTCTCAACAAAATTTCATCTCTCTCTCTCTCACAATACAATCTTTATAACTCATAATCCTTAAACCATTATTGAAGCTCCGTTGGAGTTTTAAATTGAAGTAAACTCCCCATTATCTACTGACCTAAAAATTTTCAAGCATTCTCATATTATCACAATTGTGAAGGGCACTATAGGACACACATAGTCCCAAAGATCGATAAAGCCAATTCTCATCCTTCAAATTCCATTCTTCTTCTCATCCTCTAAATTTTCCATCTCCTATGCTCCTCCTCTTTCATAATTCATTACTCCTCCTTTTATTCTATGAACACCACTAATTCCCAAAATCCATCCAAAATACAAACCCAACAAAAGATAGATTTTTGTATTTTGAAACCCTAGAAGACAAAAAAAGAAATGGTAACGGAGGAACACTACCAATTCTCCTCTGTTACCATTTAGGATAGAGGTGTTTAGGATCATTCACCTTATTTTGTTTGAGAACCGAGAGAATCACATTTCGGTTTAGCCTCTTTGGTATTGAAGATGATTCTAAGAGGTTTTGCCAATTGTTTTACTTCAATAATCTAGTGATTTCTGTAACTGTGCTATCTTTTTAGTTAATGGAGCTGAATGAGTTAGACTTGAGATGACTAATTTTGGTTTTAGAGATTATTACATTTTTGTTCAAATTCTTGAAGAAATATATGTTTTTTGCAGGAAATTTGACCAATTGTTTTGTGATTTCCAAAGCAAATCACTGAGGCTGAGTAACAGAGAAGAGCATCAAAGAGATTTTTTATTCTCTCTAGCAGATACTCTTTTCGGTAGCTGTTGTAGGAGTTTAAAACAACATCATTAGTAAGGTCTGACCCATATCAACTGAAATGGCCTAAACCCTAAAAAAATTTTAACAGGAAAAAAGGGTTTTGATCGGAGTGTTTAAGAGGGTAAATTACCCGACATGGTTTAGTGATTTTGAGGCATGATTTGAGTTTTAATAGTTTTTTTTGGTAAAATTTTAAATAGAGAAGAGAGAGTGGAGGTTCTGTTATGTACTTCCACGGCAATGGAATACCAGCTCTTAGTGCTGTGACGATTCACCACGCAAGCCAATAACAGCTCCACCAACAAAATCCCTAATTCTCTATATTGACTTTGATCCATCTTTGTTGGTAATGAACATGGTTAACCAGAAAGTCTCTCGCTTCATTTGTGATATGTTCATCAATTTTATAAGTGAGTGTTTTTTTTAACATGATATATTTTGAAATTTGGTGTTGATGTGAAATTATATTTTGGCGTTTAGGTGAATTTGAACTAATAGTTTATTGGGTTTTTGGTGATTTGTAATTATTTGATTATGGAAATGGAATGTTTAAATTCATGGGTTTAATTTGGTTTGTAATTTACATTAATAGAAGATGATTAGAAGCAAGGTTGAGTTTAATTAAAACTTTTAATTAAAAATGATGGGATACATGGCTAGCTTATATGGCAATTCAATCTGACGTGTTATCTATGTGGCATATTCAATCAGTAAAATTAGATTATGTGGCATGTCATATCATTTTTCAAATTAAAAATTCGGTTAGTGACCACAATATGAAATATTTTTAAAATTATAGTGACTCGTCTGAAAATAATTATTTTTTTGTGACCAAATCGAAAAAATTATTAAAATTTAATGATTTTTTGATTCAATCACCCTATATATATACAAAAATTTAAAATTTACCATTCCATTTAATTTCATTTGCACTAATAAGTGAATAAAATATAATATAAAAATATCATTTTCTTTATAAAAAATCTATCAATTGCTTATGCTATCAATGTGAGTTTCTATTTTCATATATTTAAAAAAAATAACTAATTATAAAAATTATTATTAATCGATACAAGTAAAATAAAATAAATTAATTTTATTTTTATATTTATTATATACGAAGAAACATAATTTTTTTTTGGTTTTTTTAATAAATATCTTAAGTATAATAGCAGACACAAACGATTAACTTTTTATTTTTTTTATATTTATTTTTTTAATTGTAATTTGATAGTGTTTCATATGATGAATTCAATGATATATTTTTTTTATGCTAAATAAAAATCTAATTCACAGTTAAAAATACATTATAAATACATTAAATCCAGACCGTTAAATATAATATACAAAATTTATAATGCATTTTTTTTTATCCATTTGATTTTTGTTGAGCATAAAAAATATATATCATTGGATTCATCATATGAAACACTATCAAATTACAATTTTTATAAATTTTTACAAAAATTTTTAGATACCTAAAATTGGACACATGAGGAGCTGCTGTATCTCAACCCATATAAACGGGTTGAGGGGGGCTGCTGTGTATTTTTACACAATAACCTCTCATGTGTCCAATTTTAGGTACCTAAAAATTTTTGTAAAAATTTATAAAAATTGTAATTTGATAGTGTTTCATATGATGAATCTAATGATGTATTTTTTATGCTAAATAAAAATCTAATTCACAGTTAAAAATATATTATAAATACATTAAATCTAGACCATTAAATATAATATACAAAATTTATAATGCTTTTTTTTTCTATCCATTTGATTTTTGTTTAGCATAAAAAATACATTATTGAA
>CANXYC012694325.1:0-10701 GCA_948193065.1 Aleurites moluccanus
TTTAATTTAACAAAAAAAAAAAAAAAAAAAAATTTATTATAAAATATTTATAAAAAAAAAAAAAAAAAAAAAAAAAAAAAAAAAAAAAAAAAAAAAAAAAAAAAAAAAAAAAAAAAAAACCCTACAATATTGGATCCATTACATAAATAAATAAAAAAAAAAAAAATTAGACCCAACTTATAAGTGGTCCAAAATGACCTAGACTATTGAATTTGGAGCTCAAAGCTAAATGAGGTACTATAGAGCATTTAAATCTATGCTTTTTTCTTATATTATGAGCTCAATAATTCATTATGAATAAAAAAGTTTTGGCCTTTTAAATGCAACAGATAAACTCCTCAATTATTGTCTTATTAGACTTTTGTTGATCCAAATGGTCCAAAATATTATTGTTAGAACTAAATTGGACCGATCGGTTGGATTAATTTATCCATGAATCGATCTCAACCTGTTATATTACCTATTTATAGTGAGAACCATCTTTAACTTATATGAACCAGTTCATTAATTGGCGAATCGATTGATCCGATATCGATCACAACCTTTAATTAAAAAAAAAATCTTTGTTGTTCCAAAGAGATTCAAACCCACAATCTATAGACAAATTACTTAACTTCGAACCGTTTAAGCTAATAAGGACTTGTCGTAATTCCCTCCATATAATAATATTATGTCAGTTAAAAAATTATATAGTAAAAATTAATTTTTACCTTCTAACATAAATTAATGGTAAAATTTAAACATATTGTAAAATAAATTTAAGTTTTTGGTACTAAAAATTAAATTTCTCTCATTTTAATTTACACCAAAAAAATTTATTTCTTTTAAAATTCTTATTACCTATTTATTTTTTTTACTATCTTAAAATCTAAAATCATTATTTGTTAAAAAAAATTTATTGTATTCAAATTTATTTTAAATTATTCTATTAAATTGGTTCGAAAACTTATATTTATTTTATTATATAATATTAATTTAATTATTTTTTATTCGACTCCTTATTGAATCTCAAACTGTAACCTTTTGTTTTGCGAGATTGAAGGCTAAGTCAGATTCGAGAACATTGGTCTAGAAACTCTATACTGACATTCTCCGTATCACCTTTGTAGTGGCTTGACCCGAAATTGATTCCAAATAATTTATTATTTTATGGCTCAATTATAATCTAAAATGATAAATTCAAATTCTATATATAATAACTAATTAGACCTTATAAACCACTTTTTATTTTTATATATATTTATTGTGATTTCGTATCTTGTTTGTTGATATGCTAGTTTGACCTAATATCTCAAGTTAGTAAGTCACTTGACTAGGTTGCTATGTTTCTCTCTTCCTTTGTGATGCAACATTCTCATCGTAGTTAAATTAGTTCATATTTTACAACTGGGCTCATACCACTAGTCTAAATCCTAATTGGCCCTAGGTATTATAGTTAGGAGTAGCATCGATTCGGTTTAATTGGTTTAAAAGGTTGTTATCAAACCAAACCAACCTTTTCAGTTTGAAAAATTTTCAAATCAAATCAAATCATTATTACAACCAAATCATTGATTTCAGTTCAATTCGATTTGATTTAAATACTTTTGATTTTTCGATTTGAAACCAAAAATATTTTTTCATAAATCATCATTTTTTTATTGTAAATTTAGGAAAAAAAATTGATGAAGTATTAGTAATAAAAAAATTCAAAAATAGTTAAATATTGTACAACATAAAATTTATCTATTCCATTAATTAACATACTCAAAACTTATATTTTTCTCAAGAATTATACTCTATTTTATTTATTTTTAGCTAATTTTCATGGATTATTTTTTTTTAAGTTTTAAATTAATATTAGGTTAAAAAAATATGGTTGTATATAAAATAAAAATAAAATATATTTAATTATAATAATAGTAAAAAAGTTATATATATATATATATTATTTTGGTTCGGTTTGATTTAAAACAAAGAAAAAATGCTCAAACTATAAACCAAATCAAACTTTTGGTTGACTTTATTTTTAAACCAAATAAACTGTAAAACTATTAATTTCAATTTGGTTTGATCAGTTTGATTCGATTTAATCGATTTGACTTTCATCTCTAATTGTAGTTTGCTAATGCCCTAAGCGGCTCTACGCCATATACAACCCTTTTTCTTTGAACTCACTAGTTTCGCATAATCTAATCCAAAGCTAGCTCTGATACTATTTGTAACTATTCAATTTGAAACTGACTCCAAATAACTTGTTATTTTATAACTCAACCTTAACTTAAAATGGTTAACCCAAATTATATTGATAGTAACTAGATGAATCTTATAAATCACTCTCTATTTTCATATACATTCAATGTGATTTCTTCTCTAATTTATTAACATGCTAATAAAGGCGGAATTAGACTTTAAGATTAGGAGGCTAAAAATAGTCATGGAAAAAATTCAGGTTAATGTAAAAAAAAATTAAAAATTTTAGTATTATTATTATATTCTAAAATATTTATATAAATATTTTAGAAAATTTAGGACAATCTATATATTTATATTTTAAAGAAAATTTATGAGTACTCATAGAATATACAAAATTTCAAAAATTTAGAGGGATTAAAATATATATGTTTTAAAAAAATATAACCTCAAATAAAAATTTTAAAATTTAGAGCCAATATAATATATTTTTAAAAATATATGATTATAAAATTAATTTTAAAAAGTTTAAAGGATGTGCTCCCTCCAAATCCCTACTTAATATTATAAATTTAATCTAATATCTCAAATTAGCAGATGATCTGATCAAGCTATTATCCATTTCCTAAACTAACTTCTTTATATTATCTCCTCTGCAATAAGTACTGTACTATCATCTTATTAGTCATTGTCTAGAGATGTACTATCATTCATTTCCTAGAACTTGTACATTGAAGTAGTACTTGCCATTATGCTCACATAAAAACCAATTAATTGTCCCAAACAAATTAATTGAGGTTTCATTATAAAAAAAAAATGAAGTTTTTATCCAAGAAAATTTTGATTAAATCTAGAGACTTCAACCAAATTAATTTCTTAAAACAATCAGAAATTATTTCATTTCATTAAATATACATGACTAGAAATTTCTACTTAATGACATTTTATCTTTGGGTTGGATATGAATCATAATCTTAATATTAGGAGGAGAATAAAGCTGCATAAAAGCAAATGTACTTTTTTTTTTTTTTTTTTTGTGTATATAAAACAAAACTTTGTAAGCTCTTAGGTACTAATTAATAGGAAATATCAGAAATGTTTTGCAGTTATCCATTCTTATATATTCTGAATAGCTTTAGATTAGCAACATAAGATTGTGATCATTGAAGTTCAAACTTCATATTCAAGTGATCGCGCATGCTTCCAGAAACAAGCCATGGAAGGAAGGTCTCAATGTCAAAACCTGGAAGCTACAACGTTAACTGGCATTACCGCGAATCATTTAGATCAACTAGCATCTGCAATTTTTGCAAATGAATGTTATTTGCATTTTCAACAAGAAAATGAATATGAAATTGCTACTCCCTTCATGAGCTCTATACAAGTTCCTGAGGCTAATAATTATGTACAAATGCCACCAAATCAACCCAGTTCACAGAAAATTCTGAAACCTCATTTATGCATTAATTTGATTGAAGGTGAAAATGCCACTTTGATTCCTTCTGATAGACAAAACAATCCTGAAGTAAGTTCTGTTCTTTTTTTTTTTTTTCTCAAAGTTAATTTATCTAATTAATTAGAACTAATACATTAATTTTATCTAATTTCTACTATTAAAAAGCTGATCTTCTCTTCTCATAAAGAGAAATCATCTACAAGAGATTTGGAGATGGCTTCACTTAGTTGCAGTAGTAGTTCTGCAACTTCAGAATCAAGTCTTTTAACTAAAAAAAGAATTAGATGGACTCAAGATCTTCACAAGAAGTTCGTCGATTGTGTGGATAGTCTTGGTGGTGCTTACAGTAAGTAATTAGACATGAACTTACTCAATTTTATTTATAAAATCCAGTTTTATTAATTTAATGTCTTGCTCAAAATAATAGAGGCAACCCCTAAGGCAATACTTAAGATGATGATGATGGAATCAAAAGGATTGAACATTATTCATGTCAAAAGTCATTTGCAGGTTTTATATCTAACTTGAAATGTAATGTAGCTGTGAATTCTGATCTGATTTCCATTAGTTGCACTTATTATATCTTATTCTAAAAATTTTTTCTTTGCAGAAATATCGATCGAATGAGATTAATTCTGGATGTAAACAAGGTAAATTTTTGTTACTTTCAAAGGAAATCTACTCAGAATTTTGATATGAATTAATTTATTGTTATTTTTTAACAGGAAAAACTGAAAGAACAATTAGTGACATATCTCAGCAATTCTTGAAAAGGTAAAATTGTTGAGTTTGCTATTTTTGTTTTGATTATTTGATAATAAGTTAGTCCTTGACACTGGATTCAACTATTGCCTATTGACTATATGATTCATATGCTTCAAGCCTAGTGATGGAATGCTCGAAAATATTCTGAAATCAAATTAATCTCAAAATAAAGAACATTACAAACCAAATTTCTTGAAAATTTTGAGTTTGTCTCAGTCCCTTGTAACAAAGTCCTCATTTGTGTTGCAGCAGTATGCAAATCAAGGAAGCACTACAACTGCACCTAGATTTTGAGAAACATCTTCATCAACAATTAGAGGTATAAAAAAAAAATTATATCCTTATAATATGCAGTTAATTCCAATCTTGAACCATATGTTGGAAATTAACTGGAGTGGACTCAGGTGATGAAACTGGATAACAGTATTAATCACCGTCATCATAACATAGTTTCATTTCTTTTATTGAAGGACTTCTTTCTCATGCTTTTGGTCCTTTTTTTTTAATGCAGATTCAGAGACATCTGCAGCTGCAAATTGAGGAAAATGGTAGGCAGCTGAAGATGATGTTGCAGCAGCAACAGAAAATAAATGAAAATAACCAATAAATTTATATAATAACTCAATCTCATGTTTGTATTGTCCATGAATCCACCTTGGAAATCTTAATAATTTTAGTTGATTGTTGTTCTGATTACTTAATTAGCTCCTTAAATGAAATCCTTTAAAGCAATTTATATTGAACTTCTAAAATGACTACTTGTGAAAAGAAAGAAAGAAAAAGGTTTTGCTATAAACAAAGCTCTCTTTGATTTGAAAGAGAAAATTCAAAACCCAAAGGACTCAGCGATATTGGATTCTCTTGAATTTCTGATGACGATTTATAACAAAAAATTTCAAATTTAAATTCTTATAAAATTAAATTTTTTTTAAGTCAGCCCTAAACACATAGCAAGAGTAAAAATTAATATTATATTCGATATAATATGAAGACAGAGAATTCAAAGAAATCCCACATTCAATTAGAATATTTTACAATAAAGATATGATATTTAGGCCATAACTATGATGATAATCTTGAAATAACTAAAGGACATGGCAGACAAATTTAAAGATTTACCAAAGTAGAAATATTTAAATTGTGATATGATCGTTGTTGTGGACTTTAAATTTTAACCAATATAGTGAATAACACTTTAACAGTATATATTTTATAGTTTAAATCTTATCAATAAAATTAATATTAAAAAAATTCAATGAAATGTAAAATAATCTCATTTTTTAATTAAGAAAAAAATGGAGATAAACTTATTAAGATAAAAAAAGATAAATTACTTTTTAATTTTTTTAAGTTTGATTTAATTAAACCTTATATTATTTTTTTTAAATTAACTAATTAGTTCTTATATTTTGATTTCGTTAAACACTTTAATCTTTTCATTTATTTTCTTTCACTTTCTCGTTAAATTTTAATAAAATGATCATAATACATTTACTCTTTTACTCTTTTGTTGTTCAGATTTTTGCTTTTTGAATAAACTATTTTTTAATTTCTAAAATTTAATCTAATTAATATTTACATTCTTATTTTTTAAAATTAATTAAAACAAAAATATATATGAATATTTTTTATGAAATATTTATATAGATTTTTTATTTTTTACATTTAATTTAAAATTAAAATAAATGAATAAAATTAGTTTTACTTACTTAAAATAATTATCTTTATTTATTTTATTTTTGTATAATTAATCTAAATTTAAAATAAATAAAATTACTTTTTATTTAATAGAGATAATTATTTTTATTTAATTATTTAATTTATTTTCTTTTTATATTTAATTTAAAATTAAAATAAATAAAATTACTTTTATTATTGAAAATTACTTTTTATATATTCAATTAAAATAATTACTTTTATATATTAAATTAAATTAATTATTTTTCAGTATTTTTAACTAAAAATAAAATAATTTTTAGTATATTTAATTAATTTAAAATAATTAAAAATTTTTATTTTTCTCTTATTTTCATATATATACAAGATTCTTTTTAAATTATTAGATATATACAAAAAAATAATTATTTTGTTTAAATATAAAAAAATATTTTAATTAAACATACAAAAATAAATTTTAATAGATGAAAAGTAATTTTAGTTATTTTTATTTTAAATTAAATATAAAAAATAAATTAAATAATTAATTAAAAAATAATATTCTTAATTAAAATTATTTAATTTATTTTAATTTTAATTAAATAAATTAAAATATTAATTTAATTTTTATTAAATTAAAAGGCAAAAAAAAAAAAAAAAAAAGAGAAGAAGAAATACAAATCTAGACAATGAAGAAGAAGGATATTTTAATAATTTTATTATATTTTTTCTTTTTCTTTTTTAAATGTTTTAACAAAAAAAGTAAAAATTATCCAAAAAGAGTAAAGTATTTAATAGAATCAAAATATAAAGATTAACTAGTTAATTTAAAAAAAAAAAAAGGAATATAAATATTAATTAGGTAATTCTTCAATAATTAAAAAATAATTTACCGGACAAAAAATTTTGGAGTAAAAATAAGTTTTAATAGACATTTCTTATATATGTAACTCAAAGATTATTTATATATATCAGAAAAAATAAAATTAAAGTATATGATCAAGTCCACTTATAATTCTAATATTGTAGTTATAATTAAATTTAAATAATATTTTTATTTCACAAAATTACCCTAGTTAATCATATAATAATAGTATTATATAAATTATTTTAAAAAGAAACGTGAATTATGAATATAATTTTTAACTAAAATTGATATAAATAATTGGATCAATAATCTAGTGATATGGTATTTGATTATGTACAATATATATATATATATATATATATATATATATATATATATATATATAATAATTATTATTATTATGATCATCATCTATAAAATTTGTTTTATTCATTATATATGTATTATGATTGAAATTAAACTAATTAAATTGGTCAAATTAAATTAAAATTAATAATTTAATAATTATTTAGTTTAATTTTGATTTAAAAATTAAAGTAATAATGAAAATTTGGTTTAGTTTATAATTTGAATTTTTTTTTAATTTCAAATTAAATCAAACTGAAATTATATATATATATATATATATATATATATATATATATATTATTTTTTTATTATTAATATAATTAAATATATTTAATTTGATTTTATATATAATTACATTTTTTAACATAATATTAATTTAAAATTTAAAAAATAATATAAAAAATATAATACTTTAAAAAAAATTAGATATGACAATTTTAGTCCGATCTGTAAATACTCGCTTCAGTAGATTTAATATCTGTCCTTTAGTAAATGGATGGAATACTTTTTTTTTTATTTATCTTTATGGATTCGAGTATGATTCAGATAATTATAATATTCGCCGTTTAAATTCGATTCGATTATATATATTTTTATTTTTTAATATTTAATTTTTATTTTTTTAATATATATATATATATATATATATATATATATATATATATATATATATATTTGATTCATTCTGTCACTCGATTCAAAGAGTGACAAATATTTTTTTTAAGCAGATTAATTTGAATTTTATAAAATCCAATTCATATTCGATTTGTTGTGATCCTTAGAAAAATATAAATTTTAAATTTGATAATTAATAAAATAAATAAATTTTATTTTATATATTAAATTATTTTTTTTAAAATTTTTTATTATCGATATTTTTTTAAATTTAAAATAAAATAATAATAATTAATAAAAAATATTTTTAATTTAAAATAAACAAATTAAATGTGATCAAATTAAAATTAAATTTACCATTTAATTATAATAACAGATTTAAAAAAATTTTAAATTAAAAATTTTAATTTAATTTAATAATAATTTTTTAAATCAATCAAACTGAGGGATGTGCCTGCACGGTACAATACGAAGTCGCTGTTTGTGTGTTTTGAAGCCTGTAAAAACCACCTTCGTGTAGTCTTACACAGAACAGAGAGAAAGCTCCAAAAAGCGTAAAAATGGAGGACATGAAGAAGAGGAAGATGGAGGAGTCAAGAAACGGCGGTGAAATCTCAACAACCCAAGACCACCTTCGTTCTCTTCTTGACCCTCTCAACAAATCCCAGCTTGTCGATCTTCTCTCTAGATTGTGTGTCTTCTCTCTCTCTCCTTTCCCTTTTTTCACTTGCTCTAAAATTTTCTTGGATTTTATTTTCTTTTTCTGTTTTGTATTTGATTGCCCAAGTAAAAATTTCATCTTGGAATTGTAACCTTTGGTTTTAATTCCTTTAGCTTAATCTTCATGGGAAGTAATCTATGGTTAGCTATTGGGCTGTTCTGTTTATAAGACTGATAGTTATTGGAGTCTGACTTTGAATCATTAATAGTAATAATTTTAATGAAAAGCAAAGATTTTGTTGGTTTGATGGATATTGACAATTGCTATCAGTTTCTATTAAATTAACAACCAAATTAGTGCCCCTCTAATAATAAATTTTCAATCTTCTAGTTTTCTGTGCCTTTTTGCAGTTTCAAATAAAACTTTCTGCGTTTGGGAGCTTTTCAATTCGGTCTTGATCCTAAGTTTCTTTGCTCTGTATATGCGTCTGAGAAAGAGCGAGCGAGCGAGCTTGTGTAGAGAAGGTGTAGAATTGTAACAATGTTATGCTAGTGTCTGTTAAAAGGGTGACATATGAGTGTAACTTGTACTGTTCAACTGTATGCTGTGTGATTGACACTGCATGTGTGTTTGTTTGCATGTTGACGCATAAAGAGGGTCCCAATATCCTTCCATTGCAGAAGAAATTAAAAGTCTAGCCAGTGCAGATCCAGTGCATCGAAAGCTTTTTGTTCGTGGCTTGGCCTGGAATACCTCTTCAGAAACCTTGTGTGCTGTGAGTGCATTGCTGATTGCTGAGTGTGTTTTTTGCATGCTATGGTGATGATTGTTCATTACACGTTTTGGCAGATGATATTCAAGTCGTCTAATCAATCCCTCACAAATTCTTCTCCTTTCTTTGACTCATTTCTCTTTCTTAATTTTACAGGGATCTGAACAGTATATGTTTTTCATACAGGCATTTCGAGCGCATGGGGAAATAGAAGAAGGGGCTGTCATTCAAGACAAAGGCACAGGAAAATCTCGTGGCTATGGCTTTATTACTTACAAACATATGGAATCAACACAAAGTGCGCTGAGAGCACCTAGCAAATTGATTGATGTAAGCATCAGCAACTTTTAGTCTTTTTACATGATGGACATTTCCTTTAGATTAACACAACTATCACACCATCTTTATGTTATGTCTCTCGAGACAATATCATTACCTGTTTATATGTTTGGGTGTATGTGTACTCACATATTTTCTTCAGGACATAGATTATGTGGTGAGCAGAAGTGTTTTGTGTCTTTGTAAATGTTGTTTACCCTGAATACAATAATTCAAGAATGATTTCATGCTAATGACTACCTTAGAATGGGTGAAGCTATTTTGAAATCCAGGGGAGTACATCCCTATTCTGATTGCGAAGTTGAAAATGTTTTTAATTTGCTTTGGCATTGAAACTTGGAACTGGTATTGCAAATTCCTTGAAATGAACTTATTGTAACTACTCAGCTGAACCCAATTCAACTTTGTTCAATTAAGTATTTGTCCCACAATCTAGGTGAGTTGGTTTATGGATCATTTTCTTCCATTTTATCTAGTTTATGGCTATGTTTAAAGAAAAAAATATTCCTACTGCGTCTTTATAGTTGTTCATCACTTCATCCTAAGTTAATATAGCTCTACTTCCCATCTCGTCACTCCTATAACCTGGATATGTTCAACATTTTATCATGGTGCATTTATCGGTTTATCTTGGACATGTCCAAACCATTCAAATTATATATGTTAAATTTGGAAAATGAATTGGATTGGAGATAGTGTTTCTTATTCATGAATCTAGTTTATTCTTCCTCTTTCAGATTTCCTATTATGATTTTCCACTTTGAAATGTTGAAAATGCATTTTATGCAGATGCAGAAAGGGACCGAATTCTTGTTGAAACTTTCATTGTAGGTCTATGCACCTCACTTCCATTAAGTGTGTGGGGGTTAGTGATCTTGTCTTCGAGGGGGGGGGGGGCGGGCGGCGCGGGGGGGCCGGGGGGGGGGGGGGGGGGCGGGGGGGGGGGGGGGGGGGGGGGGGGGGGGGGGGGGGGGGGGGGGGGGGGGGGGGGGGGGGGGGGGGGGGGGGGGGGGGGGGGGGGGGGGGGGGGGGGGGGGGGGGGGGGGGGG
>CANXYC012696062.1:0-73273 GCA_948193065.1 Aleurites moluccanus
TCAAATCTGAGAAGTTTTGCCAAGCGGTTTCTGTTAGTTGCATCTTCAATGATGCCAAGTTTGATAGACTTGCCAAACTCATTCCAGAATTTTGCATATTGACCTTTCTTCTCATCATCACTGGAATCCTCAACATCTGCATCCAGTAAGATGGCTATCAGCTTTCGAGAGTCAAAATCTTGAGATCAAATAAACAACAGAATAGTAACCAAGTGGACTTGTTAAGGGTTAATAATGAAAACAGCACGACCAGGCTGCAGTGAGTAAGTCATGAGCAGATAAGTAACCAGGCTATCTTAAGTGGGAAATAAGGAAACAGCCCAGGTGTCACTTAGATTTTAATACATTATAATGATACCTTTCTTGTCTTTGTCCTTTGCCTCATCAGGATCTTCATCAGCAATTCTACGGATCATATCAAGGGCCTTTCGAATAAGCTTCTTCTTAATTGTTCTCAAACTGCTGTGCTGTTGGAGCATTTCTCGTGAAACATTGAGTGGTAAAGTGTCAGAATCAACAAGACCCTGCTCAAAATGTCACCAATTCATGATTCAATATCTCTCAGTGATATTGTAAAAGCCCATCACAATAATTTTTCAGAATCAATACCTTCAAAAAGTTCAAATATTTTGGCAAAAGCTCATCAAATTCATCTGAGATGAAGACACGCCTGACATACAACTTTAAGTTGGATTTGTTTGCATTGTAATAACTTTCATAAAGATCATGAGGAGCCTTTGGAGGCACAAATAGTACAGCTTTGAATTCAACATCGCCTTCTGCCGTAAAATGACTCCAAGCTAGAGGCTTTTCATCATTGAAATCCTGTTAAGCAAAGAAATCCTGTTAAAAGCAAAACAAGATGCACTATTGCTGTAGAAAACAGTAAGTTCAGAATATTAAAAAAAAAAAGTCAAGGACACTCTTAATTGTAGAATAGCCATCACAAAATGGCAAATCACCTTCGCTAGCGAATGATAGAATTTTGTGTACTCTTCCTCTGTCACCTCCTTTGGATTTCGTAGCCATATAGCCTTAACATCATTCAAGAGTTCCCAGTCATAAGTAGTTTCCTTCACTTTTTTTGTCTTCGGTTTTTCTTCTGCATCCTCATCTTCACCTTTCTCAGATTCTCCTTCTTCATCAGAAGAGCTGCTTTCAGCTGTTTGTGACAAAAATATAAACAAAAGGATATCAAAATGGGATAATATAACACCACAATCTTGACACATAAATGGTGGCGAATTCAACAATAAACCCAGTCAGCTAATGATGCTTACATTTATCTTCTTCATCACTTGACTCGTCTTCATCAGCAGGAACTTCCACATCAATTTCTTTGCTTGCCCATAAATAGATTGGGAAGTTGATGAATTCAGAATACTTCTTTACCAAATCCTGCAAAGAAAAAGTTTAATTGAGAACAAAGAGGATCATCTCAAATCAACCTACCAGGAAAATAAAATTCAAGCCCAATATTCTATAGAATGCCTTCAGTAATTAGTAAATACAGCTAGCAACCGTAATTAAAATTTTCCCATTATATAGATATATATTATTCCTGCACTCTCCAAAACCTAGAAATATTAAAAAAAAATATTTCATTGAAAGTTGTACGTTTTCCCCTTAAAGATTACTGCAAACAAGCACCAGATAGAAATATTTCCTAGTTAACATAATACTTAAATTTCACCATGGCAAAACTATATCCTAATTTATTGCTGCTCATTGTTCAACTAGAATTCCAGGGTTGTCTTAATAGCTTCAATTAAACTAATCTCTTTTCCAACAAATGGAATCCTTGATCTAGTTTTCATTAATGATTTTTTGGAATAAAAGTTCGACTTACTCTGTACCCTAAAGATAGATTGCATACATCAATAAGGGAAACAAACATAGAACAAGAAGGTGTCTTATAAGAGGCAACGGAGAGAGTGGTGGGACTGGAAATAAGAATTACGAACATGGCAAAATGATAGTCAACATGTTAAAAATACTAACTTTCAATTTGTTCTCCTCTAAGTATTCTCCAGCTTCATCCCTAAGATGCAGTCTAATCTCAGTTCCACGTCCCAATGGTTCATTCCATGTATCTTCGGAGACGGCAAATGCTCCATCGGCTTTTGATTCCCAAACATACCTAAAAGCACAAGCAACCAATTTTATTATCTGAAATAAATGCCTATTGAACAAGTTTTAATAGTGCAAGCTCCCATATGTTTGCCTAATTAATTGTAGATAACTGAAAGAAGCTTACTGTTTGTCATCGTTATGTTTGCTAATGACTTCAACATAATCAGCTACAAGATACACAGAGTAGAATCCAACTCCAAATTGTCCAATCAGATTGAGGTCGCCACTTGTCTGCATTTTCTCCACAAATGCTGGACCATAAACAACCCAATCAATATCAGAATTGGCTTCCCAATTTGCAAGGTTAGAAATTTGAAAAGCAAAATATATATACCTGAAGTTCCAGATTTCGCAATGGTTCCCAAGTTTTTGATTAAATCTTCCTTTGTCATGCCTATACCTCTGTCACGAATTGAAAGAATTTTCTTTTCTTTATCCAGCTTAATCTGCATTTACCACATGAATCGTAGATATTTTTCATCAATTAAAAGTCGTTCTAAATCCATATTACATAAGTTAACTATTAATTTGTGTATGTAACTTACCTGAATGTCAAGCTTGGTGTTATCACCTTCACCCAAAACCTCTTTATCAGTGAGGGAGAGGAATCTAATCTTGTCTAATGCCTGAAATTCAAACAATTTTAATGTAATCAATTAATGCAAAAGCAAACAATGTGCGTGCACGCAAATATAAAATATAAATGAAACTTCGAAATCCTTACATCAGATGCATTAGAGATCAGCTCCCTAAGGAAAATATCTTTATTGCTGTAAAGAGAATTGATAATGATATCCATAAGCCGAGACACCTCGGCCTGGAATTCAAATTTCTCCGCATCACTACGAAGTGATCTTTTTGAAATCGACTCTTTTTCCCTGAACCAATATCAATATCAACACAAATCCAAAATCTCGTGCGACTGGAGACTGAAAAATGTTAATCAAATAATCGTCAAATTAACCTTTTAACCACATCAGAATCAGTAGATAAACCATTAGGAACGGCGCCAAGTTTCTCTTCAACCTTTGGAGGATCTACAGGGTTCTGTGAATCAGCCTCTGCATTTGCGTGCAAGTTCTGGCCTAGAAAATCATAGATCCCAACCCAAAATCAATCATGTAAACCATCGAACATAAAATTATCAATCTAAAAAATGCTGAAAAAAAAAAATCAGAAATGTACAACAAATCTAAAGATACAGAGACTGCGTAGCAATATAGTAGAGTACCTTGATCTGAAATGAGAGATAGAAGACACAACAGAAGCAAGGTGGAAAGGATCGTCCACTTCCTCATCGTAATTTTGGCTTCTTTGTTCAGTGAGTAGATTTCTATTTTCGAATTTAGCTACTTGTTTTGGTGATTCATTTGCCGTGATTATATAGGATGGTTTTAAAAGAGAAGGGTTTTAGATCTCCCGAGACTTTAACTCAAATTGTTCAGATTGGCTTGGTACTGCCAGCGTGGATGATCTTACGGTTGGTACTTCCCTGCTTAAAACGTGGCGGAATTTTATTGGTATCAATTTCATTAATTGACGTGGAGAAACTAAGTGGTCTGGGCGGGCCCACCATACGACATAAGAAGTTAATCGGTTGACCGTTTCGATTCGTTTAAAGTTGCCACGCTGGATGATTGAACGAAAGTTTGTGTTGTCATTTAAACGTGGCAGAATGTTATTGGATTAACGTACTCTAGTGACGTGGAGAGAGATCATTTCCAGATTACTCTATGGGCATGTTTGGTTACCAAGTGATCAGCGTCTCAATTACGGATGAAATATCCATGCGCCCCTTCCAGGATATTATAGTTCCAATTCTAATATAAATTAACTAGGCCATTGTTGTTAAAATTGGATCGGATCGATCGGTTGAATTAAAAAAATTAAGAATTAAATCAAGAATTGATCCGGTCAATTTTAAAAAATCATCCTTTAAAAACCAGTAAACAGTCAAACCGGACCGGTTTTTCCGTTTCGAGCAGGTCATAATTTTTTTTTACTTTTTTTTAATTTTTTTTGTAATTTTGTAATTTTGTAATTTTTTTATTTTAAATCAAAAAAAATAATAAATGTCAAATTATATTTATTTTCATCATATATATAATAAATATCAAATTATATTTATTTTCATCATATATATATAATAAATGTCAAATTATATATACATATATATGTATATTGATTTTTTTTGTTTAATTAATTTGATTTCAGTTAAATTTCTGACTTTCTGTTTTCACCGATTTTTTAATCGATATGATTTTAAAAACAATGAACTAGGGTATTACTTTTTAAGTTGAATTGGCAAGATTGTTGAAAAGAAAAAGGCAAATGACTGTTAAAATTGAAAATAGTAGGATAAAATTGTCTCCTAAAAATAGTATAGTATATAAACATTAAAAATATTTCAGCATTTCAAATTTAGTTATACATATTTATGGATCATAAACTAAAAGTTTATAAAATCATGCATGTAAATACTAATAAATTAAAATTTAAGGGATATGCAATATGATTAATTCATCCGCATTTAATTCTTATAATGATTAAATAAATATTTTCAGTATAAAATTTTTGTCTTTTTTTATATCTTATCTATTATCTCATATTTTTTTAATGTGTTATATTATTTATAAAAAAATATAAATTGTTAAAATATTTTAAAAAATAAATAATGTGACGTGACGTGATGTGTGAAAATAATACGAAACAAAAAATATCAATTCAAATTAGATGTAATATTATAAATTATCAAATTTATATTAAAGTATTTTGATGAAAAAAAAAATTATATCAAGTGGTCCCTCCTAAATAATTAATTTGATGGTATAATAAGGTGTGAAGAGTGTGAATTTTTTTTTTTAATAGAAAAAGAAATGTATTAATATTGTTGAATAACATGACCTAGTAAGCAAAAATGCAATAAAAAATATAATTTAATACAATTTTGAAGTTAAAAATTTTATAAAAATTGAATCAATCATTTATATTTGCATGTAAGGCATGGTTTTACTTACATATTGTTTTTTGAGAAAATGGTTTTACTTACTTTAAATGTTCACTTTTAGAGTGTTATGCATGGCTTATTTGTTATTTCTTTGACATAAAAATCTTTATAACTTAAATCATAGCTAGACCTCTTTTGTAAGCACTAATTTGAATTCGACTTAAATGTTAAAAATATAACATCAAATAGGTGCAAACGATGATACAAGAAATTCAAATATGATTAGTTCTATTTAATAAATGAGCAATTAAGGTAAAAAAAATATTAACTTAAATTTTAATTTTCATTATAAAAATCAACGAGACTGAGGGATTTTTTTTTTATAATTTGAAAAAAAGTAAATGGAGTGTACAAGGTGCAACACATGTTCATGGAAATTGTTAAGTAATAAAATATTGAAAAATATTATGAAAATATGTTTTTATTTATTTAATTAAAGTAATTAATTATCAATAAATTTACAAGTTAAAATGATTAATTTTTTAATGAGAACCACGACGATGATACAACTGAAGCCAAAAGTCAAAGTTTAAGGTTATATTTGGTTTAATTCTATCGAAAATTCATATCATTTATAAATGAATTTTAAATAAAATTGATATGCAAATAAATTCTCGTATTTGATATATTAAATAATAAATATATAATTAATTTCAAATGAAATGAATATTATGTTTGATATAATTTTAAAATTTATTTTAATATTTCACTTAGTCATAAATATCCTTATAAGTATATTATTTATTTACTTTTTTTTTTCAACAATTTCATATTACATTAATAATAATATAATTATTTATAATTTAATTTAATATTTATCGATAATAGCCTTTTATAAATATTATTTTTTCAAAAATAAAAATACAATATTGACCATAAATAATTAAATTTATTAAGGGGTTTGTATTTATGAAATAATTTGAAAAAAAAAATCAATTAGCTACTTTCAGTATTCTACATTTTAAGATCTTTTTATTATAATATTTATGAAGAAAATTATTAATATTTTTTTTATTAATAAATTATATAATATTTTAATGCTATCAAGAGAATTTTTTCAAAAAATAAAGATTATATATTTAATTAAATAAAATAAATTTAAAATATCTAATTGCACATTTCATTATAATATAAGAATATCTAAATATAAATCACTATATATGTATATTTTACTTATATTTGTGAGTTTGCATTTATTATTATTATTTAAAAAAAATCAATTACTTAAAAAATTCGTTATGATTTTGCCTGAGACTTAAATTTAATTAAAACAAAACCTAACTCTTAGTAAACTATAATTTTAAAAATTAAAAAATATAATTTTTAAAATTATAATATTAACTTATAAATATTATAAATACTGCTTATTAAAAATTATTAAACCATAATTTCAAATTAATACTTAAATATTACAAGGTTTAGAGTTGTAATTAAATAAAAAGTATAAAATTAATTGAAATATAATTAAATAATTAATTTTTATTTTAAATATTTTAAATACAATTTATTAAAAATTATTTAATCTCAACATCTAACTTATACTTAAATAATTATAAGGTTAATGTCAAAATTTTGAATTATAATTAAATTAAAAATAAAAGTAATTAAAATAATTAGATAATTAATTTTTATGGATATGTATTAAATGGATCTAACTTTCATATTGATTATGATTGATAAATTATAAAATTGAAAATTCGACGTAATTCATTACGATTAATTAAATACGATTGAAAAAAAAAATTATTATTTTAAAATATTTATAATTTATATTTTTTGACATAAAACTTAAAAATTATTAAATTATTATAATTTTAAAATAAAAAATAAATTATTTTTATTTTAATATGAAAAATAAATAAAAAATAAAAATAATTAAGTAAATATTTAATAAAAAATAAAAAATAAATATGTTCTTAAAAATAAAAAAAAATTAAATATATTTAAAAAAAAAAGAGGAGGGAGTCATTTTCAAAAAGAATTTAAAAATAATTAATTGATAAAAGGAGAGTAAAATATTAAAGTTAATAAGAGTATTTTAGTATTCTAAAATTTATTTGTTTAAAATTATGAAATTTATTTAAAAATACTAATTATTTTTATAAGATTTAATTACAATTTTACATATTTAATTATTTAAAATTATAAATAAATTTAAATTTAAAATAAATATAAAACTATAAATTTATAAATAAATTTTATAAAATCTTAATTACCACTATAATTTTTTTTATTGAATTAACCAAGTCTTTTATGGATTAAAAAAAATTATATTGTACAAAGCAGGAAATCAAAATAAATTAATGGCAAACTTATCGAGTGATTAAATCAATTAGCTAACCTTAATTTATTCTTCTTATAATCTCCTCCACGAATTTGTCTTTCAACTTTCAAGAGTCTACATGTGCTTCACGGATCAATATTCAAGTAATTCTCATGCGTTGTGGATGCCTTAATTTTTATTATTTAAGTAGTTAATGCGTAATAAAAACAATACCTTTTGATGTTAGTCGCCACTTCCTTCTTTTAATCTTTTTTTCTTTTTTTTACTCTATTTATATGTTTATTTTGAATACAATTTTGATATTAAATATATTTTTCTTTATTTTTCTTTTATTTGTTTATTTTTTATTTGTGAAAGTTGAAATTATATTTTTTTTATGGAGATTTATTTTTCAATATGAAAAAAAAAATTCTTTTGATTTTCAATAATCCAACCCATCAAACAACTTAATTTCAATTTCGAGTTGAGCGTATTGTCGATATATTAATTACAGCTGATGAGTTGAATATTATTATTCTAATAATTTGGGTAAATGTAAAATTAATTTTATATCCATTTTAATTATAATTTTTTTAATTATTTTTTTGACTTTTTTTTTTTCATAAATGAAAGAATTAAAAAAATAAAAAAATAGTTCACGCATAAAAGCGTATAGTATCAAAGCAATTTGACTTATATACGACTCAATAGTTTAGATATAGGAATTATTTTAGATTTAGGAATTACAATACCAAATGTGTATCAGTAACAGTAACATATGGTTATATTTTTTAATAATTATTAAATTAGATAAAATAATTATACATTATAAGAAATAATAAAAATTAGTGTTGTTAATAAAAATGGTATCTTTAAGTGATGATAAAATTAAAAATAAAGCATAAAATTAAAATTGAAACATAAATTGAATATCATAATTCTATTTCTTGAACAATTATATATTTTAAATAATATAATTATATTATATTATATAAAATGACGATCAACATATATAAATTTTAATTTAAAATAATTAAAAAAATAAAATTATAACTTCCATTAATATGTTATATAATTAATCTAAATTATAAATAAATATCAAAACGTAATAATAATAATAATAATAATAATAATAATAATAACAATAATAATAATAATAATAATCCTATAATACAATTTTCTTATAAAATAATAATAACAGATATATAACTTTAACTATATGAAAAATGAATATATATATTTTTATCTATCAACAACAAGTTCCTTTCTTTTTTATATATTTATATCTTCACTCCACATCAAAATAAATATTATAATTATAAAATAAATAAATATTAATAATTTTTTTTAATTATTTTAATATTTACTCTTCCTTGATTAAATATAATCATTTTTTTTATTATTTTAATATATCTCTCATAATTAAATATAATCATTTACTTATTTTTTAAGAGATAATAAATATTTTTATTTTTTAAAATTTAAATTAATTATATAAGATTAAATATATTAATATATTAAAATATTAAGATAAAATATAATTTAAATTATAAAATATAATAATTAAATTATTATATATGATATTTATTTTAAGACGTAAAGAGTATAATAAAATAATATATAGATAGTTAGGTAAATGCCATGTCATGGGCTCTTATCACGGGCACCATGAAGTGACCGATCAGGAACTAAATAAGGCGAAACCAATTCAAGCAATTTTCGAGTGTCAAAGAAAACCCAATAGCCCGTCATGTCATCTTTCTCTTAGATCCAATCCTTCTATCATTTTTTTTCTCTGTTTTTTTATTTTTTATTTTCGGGATACTCTCTTTTTTATTTTTAATAATAATACCGTTTGGCATTTTCATATCCCCAAATCCCAAACGAACCAAAAATGTTTGTACAGCCACTGAAAATAGAAAATGACGTATTGGTAGTTTCTACTCTTTAAAAAGTAATACCTCGATCTGCAATAAGTCCGATGAACCGATGTCACATATAACGACACCATTTGTAAGACACGAACTCCTTTCCGGAGGTTTATTTCTTGCTTCGTTAATTCAGCAATAGTTGAGCCAAGAGCCAAAAGACTTCTTAGTCCAAGTCTTCTTCTTAGTCCAAGTCTTTCGGGGGCTGGGGCTGGGGCTGGGGCAAAGGCCAGGGCAGTCATTTCCTCATTCTTGTCTAACGGTGTAGATTGACTTTTGGAAGTCTAATTTGGAGAAATTGGCAATGTCCCTGCCTTAAATCCCGGGAAGCTGTTGCACGTTAAATAAAGTTGGACAAATTCAAAATGAAAATTTATTGGCTAAACAAAAATAATATTGTTTTTATTATTTTTCATTGTCACGATAAAACTTTAATATTAATAGTAATATATATTTGTTCGTGAGTCTAATTTCATATTTTAATTTATAAATAAAATTAATATTTTTAGAAAAAAATTACATTTTCCAAATCTAAATTCAATTTATAGACGTATTTAATATTATATTATTAAGTTAAAATTATTTGGTAAAATAAAATTATTTTAATTTTACTAAATCGATATTTAACAAAAAAAAAATTAATATAGTTATTGACTTTTTAAGTTTTAACGGCTAAATTAAATAAATAAATTTATTTATTTATTTTATTTAACTATTAATAAAAGCTAGACTTAAATCCTCGTTCTTATTGGACCTACCTTTGGTACATGAACATCAAGCACAAATGTCCATGGCCATGACCTTTTAACACCGAATGTAAATTGGTTAAAATGCTTTGAATCACTAAGCTTACTTAGGACATCATGGATCTATCAGTCTCTGCACTAGCCGTGCATTAATGTGGTATTTAATAATTAAGAAATAAATATTTTTTAATAGTTAAATAGTCTGATTAACTTAGAAATTTAAATAATTTATGAATAAATATCTCTTAATGATACTCTAATATAAATCTTATTTATTAAAAACTTTTAAGAGATTAAGTATTTTTTCAAACAATCACAATCTTTTATTGATTAAGAAACTGTATAATTAATAAGTTATTAAGAACTAATCAAACCTTCTTTAAAATAGCGCTATATTAGTCATTTTCATAATTTAATCAACGTTATAATGTGTCCGTTTGGTATAATTTATGAAAAGAAAAAAATAATTTTTTTTTTTTTTTTTTATGAAAAACTGATTTTGGCTCAATTTATAGTGTTTGGTAAATATCAAAATGAATAAAAGTAATTATCTGGATAGTTAAAATTTAACTATTTGGATAACTTAGAAATTGAAACTTTTCAAAATAGCTGAATTTTAGATTAAACGCGTAACTGATTTTAAAAAATTAATGGACAAAAATACCCTTATGAATTTATATACAGTTTTTATATTATATTTTACTAAATACAAACATATAGTTAATTGCTTTTGAAAGTATCACTTTTAAAAATATAACTTTTTTTTTTTCATATGAAAAGCTCCGTGCCAAACTAGGCCAATGTATGTGCATGATCATTGACTAAGATATTGACTAAAAAAAAAGAGGTTATGCATTAATTCAAGAAAAATACATACAGTTGGTATGACTTTTAAATCACAGAAGACCCTCAAAGCCAACCCACTTGAGCATAATTCTGAACAAAAGATACATCAAGGGTTTTTCTTGCCAAACCGTGGGCAGTCCAATTAGACTGTCTTTAATATATGAGAAAGAAAAACTAACAAAATATTGAAGAACTAACAAATATCATAAATAATAATCCCTCTTAAGCCGTGAGAAACTTCATTTCCAGATGCTGCAAGCATCACATTCTTTGCATCTCCTTCAAAAGCAACTTGCTTGAAGTCTTTAGCCAAGGCAAGCATGACAACTTCTCTATGGCAAAAAAAAACCCATAAATGAATAAGCAAAGACGTGGCCCACATCATGACGTCCATCAACAAAATCACATATATACTGTTTTGAATCAACGTGCGGGTCCTGCGGGACCATTGCATTGATATATAACAATCAATTTTTTTTATCCAGAACGACGTCGTTGTCCACATGATAGAGGTGAAGGTGAAGCATTAAAGTTCCTACCAAGAAAATTTCTATGTATGATATTGCATTAATTAATACTCCATCTGTCTTAAAAAAAAATATATATATTTTTTATTTTATACAGAAATTTAATTATTTTTAATTTATTATATTAATTTTTTTATTTTTTTTAAATACTCATATTATACACTTTCCAATATTTTTTTATTTTTCAATTTTTTTAATATTTACAATAATTAAATCATTCACTTTAATTAGTTGTTATAATATTAATTATATATTCAATAATCCACCGTCTAATTAGTCATATTTGAATTTAAAGAATTTTTATATTAAAATACTAAAAAATTATTTTATTAAATTTATAATTTAATATAGAAAAAATAAAAATATAATTATATATGTGATTATATTAATATAAATTAATAAATTTTATATTTAATAATTACTTATTAAATTAACACATAAAAAAGAAAAGCGAACTATATTTTGATATATATTTTGGTATGAATAAAAAAAAATATAATTATTTTTTTGGAATTAAGGAAATAGTGATTTATCTTATCATGTGCATTAAATATAATATTATATCTCTTTTAAAAAGATTATCATTTTTATTAATGACTTTTGTTATTAAAAATTTTATTATCTCTGTTCGAAAAAAATTGATTCATTTTTCTTTTAATTCGTCCGAAATTATAATTCACTTTCATTTTTTAAAAGGTAATTGATATGTTAATTTATTAATATATTCATATTTAATATTTCACTACACCATATTTTTATTAATAAATAATTAATTAAATATTGGATTAAACAATTTATGCATGTTAAAATTAAATAAAATTTTATTGATAATAAATTTTTATTAAAAATTTGAAGGCTAAAATTTTATATATAGTGAGAATTAATATTAAATGAAATTTTATTGGTAATAAAATTTTATTAGTTTGTATAATGAGTATTAAAAAATTAAATAATAATTATTTTCGAGATAATTATTTATTAATATAAATAAAATGATATTTGTGAAAAATATAAAGTAAAAATTATTATTTTAACTAAATTAATCACTTTTTTAATATGTGTGAAAATAAAAATAAGTCTATTTTTTTCGACGGAGGTAATAATTTATTATTTTCATTTTCTATTTTTATTTATATTTTTTAAAATGTAATGTTTCAAAATAATAAATTTAAATATATTTATTATATTATCAAGGTTATTTCATTAAGTCTTCATCTCATGCACTTTTTATATATCATATTATTTATAATAAAATATTAATTATTAAAATATTTTAAAAATAAGTAATATCATATATAAAAAAAAAATATAAAATATATAATAAAATATATAATAAAATAAAAAATTTAAACTAAAAAATATAATTTTATTTATTATATTCTTAACTACTTAAAAATAAGTCATAATTTTTTTAAACGAAAATAATAATTAATTATTTAAATTATAAATACATATTTATAATTAATATGTTCACGTTTTAAATACATGTAGTTATATTCATAATTTAAAGTGGTGGAATGGATTCAAGGGGCAGAATTACTATTACTGACACGTGGAATTATTTCCTTTGGATCACATAAAAGGCTAAAACCGGATCCCAACCAAAAAAAAAAAAAAAAAAAGGCTAAAACTGGATACCTTCTCACTTTCCCTTCCAACGACGAGGATAAGCTTGATATAAACCAAGGGAGGGCCAGACCTTCCAGTTCCTGTAATTTTTAACTTTGTAATTAAAATCCCCGACTTTCCCAATACGATTCATTAAATCCTCCTTCTAATCCCTCTCCCTCCATGTCTACGGTTAGTGCTTGTGCACACACACGTAATTTCATAAACTCATCCGTTTCCTTCTAAAGCGAAGTGACCTGGGCTTTGAGAGGGAGGGAGATGGCGGTATCTGATGCAGTGATAGGGAATTTAACGATTATCTATGTGGCAGTAATCGCGGGGATTAAGGCGTATGGATTGGCTTATGGGCGGAGCTTCAGCGGTGGATTTGTTTTGATTTTGTCAACCACCGTGGTGGGTTTGATCTTAATTGGCTCGCTGACTTGGGACGTGTCTCGCCGAGCTACATATGCAATTTCACGAGATCATATTCATGTCCATGCGATGTGCAAGGGTGGTATTTGCTGGCATGGAGTGGCGGTTCGGTCGCCGGCTTCTCATGTCCGCTTCAGACTTCCTCAGCATCAGCAACATCACTACGGTCCTCTGTAAATACTCAGGTTTTAGAAAAAAAAATCTATATATAAAAAAGAGAAAATTTATAAAAAAATGGATGAAGAAAGATAAAAGGTTTAAGAATTGTAAGATAGAGAATCATTTTTAGGTTGTTGGTGTCTGTAGCTGGGGCTTCCGCTGCTTCTAAGACGACCCACGAGGTGTTTGCTTTTTTGTCTGAGAGGAATATAAAATTATTATGTATATAAATAATCAAGAGAGAATAATATTGTTAATAATTAAATAATTGCCTGTACATTTTGGTTAATCATCAAGGCTCTGCTACTTGGAGTTGATATTTTAAGTTGTTTTAAAGGTGAAAATGGATGATCACTACTCTCTGCAATCTGTTGGTTACAATTCCATCAAATCCAGATGCGGAGATGTCAAATTTAACTCTGCAATTCTGGACTGAATTTCCAAGCACAAAATATTGGACTGGATTTGTCTTGTCTCTTTGTTAAAGAAGGGATCAAATCCGATTGTTCATTTCCAAGTAAATTATGAAACGTTTGGCATTTTACATTTCAAAAATTCTACGTGTCTCGACCCACTGTTTCTTTTTTAAAATCATTACTCAAAATCTATTTAATAATTTAAATAGAATAGGATAATGTAAATACAATTGAATGCTCCCTTGATCACCCTTCAGTCGTATCCAACCTATGCAGGCGCACTAGAATTAGAAGAGACCCGAAAGATTACGAGACCTAATACTGTTACTGGTTATGAATTGAATGGACTAATTAATGACTAATTTCTTGAGGAGGTCGGATGATCTTGAAAGCGAATCTTTCCGAGAGGTCAGACATTGTGGCTTTCGATGAGCTATAAAGGAATACAAGTACATCAGAGAAGATATTTGCAGAATTTTAATTACTGTTCGTCTCATATCATCTATTATAGGCTGCTGACAATGTGAGAAAAATATACAGCATGTGTTAAATGTACCCAATATTAGCTTCCTGACTCTGAACTGATATATGAAATAAATTTATCTATTGGTTGTTTTTTGGTTTCTTTTATCCTGTGAACTGATAAAGAATAAAAAACTTTGCTTTTTATTTTTTCATTTGGATGTTTTTTATGTTATGAATTGTATCTCTATTGCAGAATGCAGAGTATAGAGGGTGTTGGAATTGCAAAAGAACTACAGAGGGGGAAAGGAATTGCTGTGACAGAAAGAAGGTGCTTAATTAATGTCAATTTTATTGTGACTTATGAGGGATGAAATTGCATTGCTTTTTCTCCATCATGTCCAGATTATTCCATCACTTTCAAACTAAACAACAATTAAAGCAGTGTTGAATTATCTGGCAATGACCTTTTAAAAAAAATCTTGAAAATAGTAATCCAATCAATAAGAAAAAGGTTCATCAAATCAGAGTTAAAAGTTGATAATTATTATCCAAAAAAAATGCAACTTTGTTCTCTGTAAATTACATTTGGAAGGTATCAGTGCTTTTGAGTTTAGATGAAACATTAGTATCCAGTTTAATTCGCTTATAATTAGGTTGGCTGATGGGATCAATCACACGATAGATAGATTTTCTGATTCACATTATATTTTCCTTCCCAGTTTCTTAGACAATGTTCAAAACAAATAAAAAAAGACAATAGATCGAACAAACCTTGTTTATTTTTCACTTGTTATACACAAATTCTTCCAAAGTCAGAGTGAAATTTTTAAAACATTAATTTCAATCAGCTGTACACTCGGTGCAATATATTATTACTCACGTAAAATATAAACTCACTTCTCATGAATTTAAGTAGTCTCATGTATTTATGAGCAATACATTTAGTGCACTCAATAATTTTACTATTTTCGGATAGAGGTCCATTTCTCAATTTAAGGGTTGAAATCTATTACCCTGTTAAAAGGTTATAGATAAAAGCAATAGGGTAGAAGCCCAATTGAAATCCTTTTATATTTGGATTTGGTACAAATTGATCCAGTTTTCAATCGGTTTGGGTCCATGTTAACTACATCTAAAGACGTTAAACTTAAGAATTATAAATGGGCTGGATGGATCAAGTTTGTCAGTTTTTATTGGTCCTAAACATTAGCTACCCACGCCTATTTAAATTTTGTTTCTTTAACTTGTCCACTGATAATGTAATACCACAGATATTTAACTATTTCAATATATTTTGGAGGGTTCATTTGTACTTTGATATGTTTATTTTTGGATTGATCAAGTAAAGTTTGAATCGGATTGTCCTCTAGGTGGTCCAAGCCATAAATGGTAGTGAGATAGATCATTCTGAGTTTTTGCAAGCAGTTGATGCGAAACCATGATAGGTGGCAATTGCTTTTTCAAGATAGGAATGGGAATATGGTTCATTTGTTAGCAAAGGCAACCAAGGAATTCCCAAATTCAACATGTTGGATGTCTCCTCCAGGTTTCCTTATTGATGTTCTGAACAATGATGTTTCTTCAGTTTCTTGATAATGAAAGTTTCATTATTCTCAAAAAATAAAATAATATCCTATCTAATTAAATGAAGTTAAAAAATTTATAAAAAAAGATAAATGAAATAGCAACGGAAAGGAATTGTTGTTCTAAATTTAAAGGTAAATATTTTTTTTAGAAAAAAAATGTAAATTTATAAAATAAAAAAAAATAATCTGTACATAACATGTATAGTAATTAATCCATCAAAGCCTATTTTTCTCTTTTTGTAATTTTTTTTTTATCATATTCAGTTATAACTTATAAGTACAGATATTTTCATTGTTTTTTTTTATCAAAAAACTGAAAAAATAAAAAATTGATTTTAATATTAAAATTAATCAAATAAACAAAGTGTAATGCCCGAATACGATTTTCCCTTTTTTTTTTTGGAACAGCAAAAGTGGATTGCTATATAAGGCCCATGGACTTTGGACTTGGAACATGGGGGGTACAAAATAATTATGAAACGGTATAACCTAAAAGAAAAAGAACCCCAAACGATGTCGTAACAACTATCTCCATCCTCCCTCAGGCTCAAGACTAAAACCCTATCTAAACTCGCCCACAAAACCCTTTCAACCAGAATCTAAAAGAGCAGAAAACACGAACTTTCCTATCTTAGTTCAATTCTTGCGATGGCTAAAAGCTTCATATTCGAGCCTCCTAGCGACGAGGAACCTGAATTATCATATCCTGAAGAAGAAGAGCAAGAAGAAGAAGAAGAAGAGCAACAAGAAGAAGAAGAAGAAGAAGAAGCGGAGAAAAAACCTTCAAATCGGCATACTCAATCACCATGGGACTTTGCTTCTTACTCCGAATCCGTCGCGGAAGAACACGCCCGTCGAAGCACCACCTCTGTCGATTATAAGATCTCCAAGGCCATCCAACAACGCTCCGCTCCCGTCACCACTCCCGACGACGACGCCTCCTCCTCCTCCGATTCGGAACCTGACAAACAAGTACCTAAATCTCTCTCTCTATCCTTTTCCCTCTCTACACCTCTTTTGCAATCATGGAAGTCAGAATACGAATTTGATTATTTTCTCACAGGAAGATTATAAACCAGAAGAGGATGACGATGTGCAGAGTAATGCTAATGAAAGTAAGTCATTTTTCGAAACGGCTGAAGGAGCTTCGTTCCATGCAAATTCCTTCATAGAGCTGAATCTATCTCGACCATTGCTTCGTGCTTGTGAGGCTTTAGGTTATACTAAGCCTACTCCAATTCAGGTTTAAGTTTCGTCCCCAATTTTACTTCCATATACAACGTATTGTCATTTCATGGTTACTGAATTTTAGGTTTTTTATTTTTTATTTTTTATTTTTTGTAGGCGGCGTGTATACCATTGGCACTCACGGGCCGTGATATCTGTGGAAGTGCAATTACTGGTTCCGGGAAGGTAATATACTATTATAACTTGAACTACTGCTATTTGATTGCTAGGATCGCTTACCTTTTTTCTTCAATCTTTGCAGACGGCTGCCTTCGCGTTGCCTACTTTGGAGAGACTACTGTTCCGTCCAAAACGTGTTCAAGCAATACGAGTTCTCATTCTTACACCAACCAGGGAGTTGGCGGTTCAGTGAGTGTTGCCTTACTCATTTTGCACATTAGACATTGTGCTAAGACATGATTTCTGTTATTATTTGAACATTTTTCATTTTTGTTAACAAGTATATACTTCAATATAAGTTACTATAACATTTACTTTTGCTGGTTTCTATATTTATTTGTTATTTATTATTATTTTTTTATTTTATTTTTTGCATAAGCTTTATAAGTAGTTTATTACCCTTTGATTCTATTTTATTTATTTATTATTGCAGAGTTCACAGTATGATCGAGAAACTTGCTCAGTTTACCGATATTAGATGCTGCTTGATTGTTGGTGGGCTTTCAACCAAGGTCAGCTTATCAATTCAATTTCTTCAACTGCCTAATTCATAAGCTCCTGCTTGAACCTTAATCAATACTGATCTAGCTTTTACTAGCACTTCTTAAATTCTTCTTCTGTTTCTCAATCTTTTGGTAGCATTTCATTGGGGCCCAATTAAAACTGTATGAATGGTTATTTGAGCATGTTTCATGTGTATTTGGATTCTACTATATTTAGCTCAAGGCTCAAGCCATCTTTTTGGACTCTAAAATTTCTTTTTATGTTTGAAATTATTGTTTTGGTACCTTTCTAAAAACTTCGAGTATGGATGACATTGTTTATGGGAAGTACAATAGTCTTCTACTTAGACCATTTACTTGTAAATCATTTGTTTTCCTTTCGTTTTGTGTAAGCATGTTGTAGATATTTCTATGCTTATGTGTTCCAATAAGAATATATCTTGACAGTCATTTTGATTCTAGGTGCAAGAATCTGCCTTGAGATCAATGCCAGATATTGTCGTAGCTACCCCTGGCCGAATGATAGATCATTTACGCAATTCTATGTCTGTGGATTTGGACGATCTTGCAGTTTTAATCCTCGATGAAGCAGACCGGCTTCTTGAGCTTGGATTTAGTGCTGAAATTCATGAACTGGTACCCTTGATCTTTTGTTGTTTCATCCATATAATTGGCTAATGTGGAAGTGTGGTTTTCTGTGAAAATTTTGATACCATCAGTCCCTTTGGAAATTATTTCTGATTACATTACTAGCCATTGATATTCCTTGAGGAGCATTGAATACTGAAAGGGAACTTTCGGTAAGAAAGAGGATACTTATCGAAGAAAAAAAATTGCCCCATGCCACTTGTTTAATACTTCATTATGTGGCAATTCACTATGCCCTTAACAGTATTTGATGCACCTCAATAAATTGTATGACTCAGTATGTCATTTAACTTTCAAGAATCTTTCATCCCAAAGGTATGGTTCTATTCAAATGTGGCTTTAGGAGACAATGAATTCAGCCTGTTCTACTAAATTGTTTTATATTTATTAGGTCATCTTGAACAGCTGAGTAGTCTCATAACTATCAAGTCATTATTTGCTTTTACACTTCAATAAGCAAATTCTGGTTTATGTCCTATATTTCTGCAACTGGAGTATGGTATACTATAATATATTTTTCAAAGAAGTTCTTGGTCTATGGGCAGGTTCGACTATGCCCCAAAAGGAGGCAGACCATGCTTTTCTCAGCTACCATGACTGAAGAAATTAATGAGCTTATCAAACTTTCTCTGAATAAACCGTTGCGTCTCTCGGCTGACCCATCTGCAAAACGACCTGCAACATTGACTGAGGAGTAACTCATTTTGACCTGATTCCCCACCTCATTTTCTTTGCTTTGCTTTTCTTTTCTTTCCTTTTTTCCTTTGTTTTTTTTTTAATTGAAGTTGCGGTGTTGATTTCATATCATCCTGCTGTCTTTGAGAGGCGTATCAACTGGGATGCATTTTAGACTTAAGTTGTTATACAAAAATTGTTTTTGGAGTTACGCATTGATGTCCATTCTCTTAAATTATGTCTAACTTCTGAGAGTTATTGTTTCTCATCTGTAGGGTGGTCAGACTACGCAGAATGCGTGAAGTGAATCAGGAAGCTGTTCTTCTTGTGCTGTGCTCAAAAACTTTTACATCTAAAGTGATCATCTTCAGGTTGTTATTTCTTGTTATAGCTACACTAACATGTTTTCTTCTTGAATCTGAACAAATTATAACTTACAATGTGGAAAATGTTAAATAAAAATGAAGCATTATTTTATAAAAAAGGGAAATATATGTAAACAGGAAAAAAAGTAGAAGGCAATAATCAGCAAAATAATGTTCTAATATTTTGAAGCCTTGTCTTCACTACTTTTTTCTCAACTGGTGAAACGGGTCTCATTATCAGGACTGCCTCAAACTAAATCCTGTTCCACAATAATTGGCACATATAAAGTTTGAAATTTATCTTTCCACATTTTGTGCATATATACAGGTTCCAGACTCTATCAATTTTCTGGTTTTTGTGATCAATTTGAATTTCCATTGGCAGTGGTACTAAGCAAGCTGCACATAGATTGAAGATTTTGTTTGGATTAGCTGGCTTTAAAGCTGCTGAGCTTCATGGGAATCTTACACAAGTCCAGCGACTTGATGTGAGTAGCTTACTTCAAAAGGCTGTATTGCATTTGTCTGTGTTCATCAGAGGATTAGTTGAAATAATGTTGTCCTATAATGTGGTTCCAAAGTTTAGATATGCTTTACCTTCATTATGTAGTAATATTCTTATTTTTCTTTGCATCTGACTAGTGGTTTCCTGGCATAGGCTTTGGAACTTTTCAGGAGGCAGCAAGTCGATTTCTTGATTGCTACTGATGTAGCTGCTCGTGTGAGTGGAGATACTATGTGCTATATTTTCATAGTTCACTTGTGCTTCCGCGTTATTTTTTTAGTGAATATTTGCTTCTTGTGTTCTTTTCTGTGGCAAATTTTAATTGCCTTTTATAGGGACTTGATATTATTGGTGTTCAAACAGTTATCAATTATGCATGTCCTCGTGACCTAACAAGGTAAATGCTGAACTGTGTTTTGATTTTGCTAGATCATGATCTATTTCCATTTCCCCTCCTAACTAGAACATTTGCTCATTGTATCATATTTCAACATGTATATCTCCTATTTCTTTTGTTTCTTTATACAGCTATATTCATAGAGTGGGTCGTACAGCAAGAGCTGGTAGAGAAGGTTATGCTGTTACATTTGTGTCAGATAATGATCGCTCTCTTTTAAAAGCCATTGTGAGCCATGTTCTTCCTCCATCTTCTAACCCTTTTTTTTTAACTTAGTTTTTGGAAAAGATAAATCAATTTACTTATTTTGTGTATTTGGATATAGTAAGTCTCACACATCTAGCGTTACAGTTCATCCTAGCTATTTGTTGGATTGAGGAATGTTGATATGCATTATTTAATATATGATTAATTAGATTTGATGAGATTGCATTGAACATGGACTGTAGTTTTGCTACTAGTATGTTAATTGTCTAAATGCACAGATCTCAATAAAAATTTAGCTAAAGATTAACGTAAAAATGGTCAAAGGATGATTAAATACAAATAATTCACACCTTTCCTTTATTTGCATCATCAATTGAGCCTGATACAATGGCTTTATCAATGTTATAGGCTAAGAGAGTTGGTTCAAAGTTGAAGAGCCGTATTGTTGCAGAGCAATCAATTGCTAAGTGGTCTCAGATCATTGAGCAAATGGAAGATCAAGTGGCTGCCATTCTTCAAGAAGAGAGGTTCTGAGTGGCTGTCATTCTTAGAGCTCTTTTAAGCAAAATATTCTTCTTTAGACTGAAATATAGATGTTGAATTGCTGCAGGGAAGAGATAGCTCTAAGAAAAGCTGAAATGGAAGTAACAAAGGTATTTACTTATGCACTGCCTGAACTGCTTTTTTATATTTTTATTTTCATGCCTTAAAAATATAATGCACTTACTGAATTGTCCTGGTTTAAGCACCTCTGCTATGGCATTATGTGAAGGGTCATTATTATCAGTGCATTGTTTCTGTTGCCTATTATAAGTATTTTGCAGCTGTGAATGCTGTTATCATCAAAGATCAGTGAACATAAGCTTATGCACTTGTGCAGGCAGAAAATATGATTGCACATCAGGATGAAATTTTTTCCCGCCCCAAAAGAACCTGGTTTGTAACGGAGAAGGAGAAGAAGCTTGTAGCAAAAGCAGCTAAGGTAATTTATATTATATCACAATTGTTTTTGTTTTTGGTTCAATTACCTAGCAGTCCCAGATGTAGGCAAGTTGGCATGCAAATGCTAGGGGATAATTATTTCTCTGGCTATTAGAATTAAAATTAACATTCAGATTATTGCTGACGATAGATTTATGATTTTTCTGCTAATTAAATTTCAAACTGATTGATAGTTATTATTGGACTGGAGTTGAAACCATGATCTAAAATATTATGAACATAATGGGGTATTTTTTTTCCGCTGAAAATTGCTAGAGAAGTATGTTTAATTTATCAGTTGGATGGTAACATGCAGAGAAACCTGGGTTGAAAAATGAGGTTTATTCTCTAGTTCATTACTTCCAATTTCTCAGATATTTGAGAGTGAAGAGAGATATTTGAAACAGTTTTGCATGCTACAAAACAAACTGTTTCAAAGTAATATGTTAGTCTGTCAGTATGCAGATTCCCTGTTATTCCTCTAGTATTGAATGCGATTTCTTCTTGCAGTCTTAAAGATAATTTTAAATTAGTTATATAGTATGTGATATTAATTTTGCCAACTAATTACATGGTGCTCACTACTCATGTGAAGGCATCAATAGGGAAAGAAAATGGCTGTGGGAATGAGGTTATCAGTGCGCAGCAGGCTGAAGAACTTAAGTTGAAGGAAAAAAGGAAGCGACAGCATGAGGTAAATTTTCAATTGTTAAATTCTATCATCTTTTGATTGTAAACTTTTCCTTTTAAGATTCATATAAGTTGTAATGTTGGGCAGAAAAATTTGCCCCGGAAGAAGCGTCGAAAATTACAAGCAGCCAGAGAGATGTTAGAGGATGAAGATCAAATTGAGAACTCAGAAGTATGTGATCTTTCTTCTGTATTCATAACTGTTACCATAGGTCGTATTTATTTATCTTAAATAAATGTGCCATATCAAATTACATGGTAGATATTCATTCTCTAGATGAGAGAGAATTCTTGTATGTGCAAATGGTTGCTTCCAACTTTTCATAGATTATAAAGCTAAAATTCCTGAACTAGCTTTTTTCAATGTTTAGGTTTTCACTTCATTGCAGAGTGACATTTGGTACTTACATATTAAATACTGCAGGGTGGGGGAAAAAATAAAAAGGAGAAGGCTGGAATGTCCTTAGTTAACCTGGGTTACATACGGGCAAAGGCAGTGAAGGCTGTGAAGAAGGCAGTAGATGCTGGCAAGATTGTACAGAAAGCAAGCAAGAAACCAAAGTGTTCTTCCCAAAGAACAAAATCGAGGACAGAAGAAATGCGGGAGCTATTCCAGAGTGACATGAGTGAGAAAAAACAGAAGAAAAGCAGTGGTGCAATGGGAAACAGAAAGTCCAAGAATTCATTTAAGAGCAAGTCACGGTATGAAATCAAACTAATTTCTTCCACTTCCAGTAGTGATGTGTCTCAAGGTATTATATGCTGTTTAATTGATGAGTTCTGGCATAAAAAAGATACAGGATACATAACTTGGTTGGTAATGAATTTCAATCTTTTGGTTAAGCTATTGCTTAATCTCCAAAAACAGTTTACCGTGTGATATTACACCCAACCCTCAAATATGAAGTCCACTAGGGAGCATATGATGATACTGGACGGTTCTGATTGGTCAAAATTGTCAGCAATATGTATATGCATCATTATTATTGGAATGAGATATTTATCTTAAGCCATTTTCTTCTCCAGGTATAAGCGCAGGTAGCACAGTCAAGTCCCTGCTAGTTAGAAGTTATTGTCTACTGCAATTCTGATCGGGAAAGGTTCATAGACTGATATCATACCTAAGCAGGAAAAAGCAGTTGCTGCAGAGAAATCCCATCGTAAGAAGACTACAATTTCAGCGGAGGATATAGATATATCAAGGATTTGGTTTGGTGATTGGCTGATTGCCATCCCTTGATGCATCAAATTATTGTAACGCATTCTTTTGCAATACCAGAGAAACAGTTTCTTAGCATAATTAATTAATTAATTAATTATATTTTTGACATGCCTAATTGGTGATCCATTAGGATGAAGTCCTTGTTCTCAGACATACTTGGCCCCATAATGTTTGAATATTTGATCTGGTAACCGAGCCATCAACACTGGTCTCAACTTTCCTTTACTTGGCCCATAAAACTTGATTCGCCAGACTTTTAAGCAAGATTACAGTTTTAATGAGGGAATGCATTGTCTGTCTGTGAGTATGCGCCATCCTTTTTCTGCTGCAATTCTCGTCTTTCATCTTGTGCTTAGAATATGCCTAACCATGGCTCGATTCAGTTTCATGGAAGGCAGAAGTTTGTAGCAAGAGACCAAGCAAATATTCTCATTTGCTTTTGTTCATAAAAGAATTACAAAAAAAAAAGAAAAAAAGAAGAAAATATTTAATTATAAAAAATAGCAAGTGTTTATAGTTAATGTAAGTCTAAAATGCATCTATATATTAAAATTAAGAATAGAAGTGATTCAATTAACTTGAATGATTAATATTTAAAGAAAATTTTGATTTTCTAATAAGAACTAAATGGTTGTGTTTGGTAATGAATTTAAAATGTTTTTAGTAAACTACTTTTATGACTAGCTAAATTTTTTAACCTTCTCTCAAACCTAAAGGGCAAATTGATATTTTATTACGGCAAATTAATATAAATTACCTTTAATTATTTATTTTTTTAACTACGTAAATAGTGAAAAATTTTAAATTTAATTACTTCAAATTAAAATTTTATTTAATAAAATTATTCGAAAAAATATATATTTTAAATATTTTAAAGATAATTAAATTATTAATAAGTGAATAAGAAAATAAAATTAATTATGTTAATAATTAATTTAGACTAAAGTGTGTATATATATATATAATTAATTAAGTTTATATTTGGTGAAATTATAAGTAAAAATAATAATTTTTATAATTTAGAAACTAAATAATAATTCTTAAAAAATTTTAAAAATTAAATTTACAATTAAATAATTTATGATAAATTGAAAAATAATTATTTTTTTAAGTTTTAACATGTGAAAATAAAATATATTTTACAAGAATTTTATTAATTATTTATTTATAATTTTTGAATCTAAAATGGATATTTTAAAAATTTTTAACTATATTTATATAAAAAAGAAAAGAAAAAGAAAAGGTGTTAGGAAGATACACGGAGAGAAATACTTTATCTCATTTTCATGATTTTAAGATAATATTTGCACTTCAAAAATAAAAAAAAAATCAAAATACTATTTACATTGTAATCCAGAACATATTTGCACTTTTTTCTAAATTTTTATAACCGTATCGATCTCAGTATATCGCAGAAAGTCTAAGGTGTTTGCAATAAAACCGAAAATATGCAAATGATGAAAAAAATTAGCTCAAGACCTTCCATGCAAGTGCATTGAAAAACTAAGCTGAAGCCAAATTGGTTCCTTTAAAATTTCTGTGCTATATATGAAAGAGAAAATTACAGCTACACGTTACAAGCCTCTATGATTGCAATGACCTATGAAACACAGAAAAAGGAAATAAGAAACTAAACCAAAACTAAAAACAAATAAAACCTAAAATTTTTTCTTCAGCAATTAATCTCATGAATCATATTACATTCATAATATCCCATTTTTATTCAGTTCTAATTCCTCCTCGCTGAAGCCAATGGGCTTTGCATACTCTTTTAAAATTATCTTTGCAATCCAAACAGTTATCAGCTCGACTTGATTTATGAACTTTATACCAAACGAGTAACTCTGGCAATTAGGATGTGTCTTTATCTCCTTGGAGGTTGTTGATGTTTATAATGTAACGAATAAGGTTCCCAACCACTATCCGGTTCCCTCCTTTTTCCACCCACCCCAGAGCTTGAGGAGGATTGCACATTAGCCCTCAAATGTTCCTCCATTGACCTGCCTTGACTAGGCATGAAAAGCTGCCTCACACCCCCAGTACCTCCTTCAAATGTGAAACCAGAATTTAAATCTAAATTAGGTCGAGAGGGCCCTGCACCATTTAAACTTACTGGTGCACCAGTCATACTCATGATAAACGAGGGTTGGGAGTAAGGAGGAACACCTGATGCAGAACCTAAAATTTGGGGCACAATAGGGGCTCTTGAATCCATGTAAGGGATTGAGGCACCTGGTCTATACACAGCTGAGGAGATGGACATCGTTGGCACGGTTAGTCCATTGTAACCAAAAACAGGAGAATGTGAGTATGCCACAGTTGGAATTCCAAGAACACCCCCCATTCTTGCCACATTAGCTTCCATTGCAGGATCCAAAGGCTTGCCATTTGGCAATGATGGATTTTGAGGAACAAAATCCTTTCTGCTGACTTCCACTCTACTACCCACTTCAACTCTCGTACCCATGATAGAAATTATAGGATCACCTGATTTACAACCTCCAAAAGCACTTGAATTTTGGTTGCTAGGATAGACTCCTTGATCAGAAGAATCATTGTGAAAAAGAGGCCTATCATTCAAATCAAAATTCCTCAGTAAGGGCTGCATAGACGACGATGAAGATGCAGGAGATGGGCTGCGATATCCATTCCGGGGGTAAAATAGCTGTCCCTCCATCCTCAAACTTGACGGTGGAGCATCACCATCGTCACTGATGCGATTTAAATCCAGGTTGGGCCTTTCTGATCTTCTCGAACCCATTTCTAGTGATGATTCTCCAGAATGCAGGCCAGAGGAGACTGGAGTTGGCCTCCCTGAAATTAAGTCCATCACCTTCTCATCTCCATCATCAGCCACATTGAGATCTATGTCAAGGCTGTCTTGTCTCTTCTTTGAACTACTGCTGGTTCCCCCAGCTTCAAGAGTCTTCTCACCATCAGAAGCCTTGCGTGGGGAAGCTCGTCGAAAAGCACTAGTAGCTGCAGACCCTTTCCATCCTAGAATACCCTCAAACTGCAAAGGTGCTGAAGGAGATCCAGAAGCTGCTGCAGGCCTTGAAGCTGAAACAACTGAAATTGGAGCAGAGAGAGAATTAATTGGACGGTCCATATCATCAGAACAAACTTCTTGATTCAGATCGAAGTCGCAAAAGCCTTTCTCTATATTAATTTTTGGTTCAGGAGCCACTTCAGTCACCTGTGAGGATTCCAACTCGTGTGTTCCATTTTCTGCTTCAGTTTCCATGTTACTGGAACCAATTAAGCGCCCCTCTTCCCCATGGTATGTCTCAGACTGGTTTTGTCCAGTTGGAATGTCTTCTTGAGGGGCATCAGTGCACGGTTCCTGCTTCCCATTTATAGAATCTGGGCTACCTGGTTGCCTAATACCACTTTCAATATTTTTCTCTGAAGAAGAGCTACAAGATGGTTCTCTATAATCTACCACCTCTCTCTCCACTGCTTGTGCAACCTGTCGAGCAACTTCTAGAGCATCAACTATGCCATATTCAAGCTCAACATCAGATCTCCTATCAACTGGATCAGGGCTTTGGGTATCCACCACTGGTTTAGATAAATCAGAATCATCTCTTAAATCTTCAGTTCCATCACTGCTATTCTCATCAGCACCAACTCCGATGTCTGCCATCTGAGAAAAAGGCCCCATATCCTCAGTTTTCCCCAATCTCCTGTCACTGTCAGATGAGTCCAGCAGAGTGTCAGGAGAACAATCATCTTTAGCTGTTGATTTGAACACCTGTTTGTTAGAATGATTTATAAACTCCACATCATCTGTCCCAGCTTTTGGTGGGGATACAGATGTTTCTGTACTACCAAATACAGTACTGTTCCCACCAAAATCACCCTCTTTGGCATTGGCACTGGGATGCAATGTAGGTTCTGCCACAATTTCTTTAGCACTAGCGGCATCAGCACTGGAAGAACTAACTCCAGGTTCTACCTTACCAGAGGGAGAAGCTACCACACTAGAGTTCTCAGAGAAACTGATAAGCTTCTTTGAAACATCCAACTCTGGCTCAGCATTTTGTCCCTTTGGAATGGGAGATCTATGAGTCTCAGTCGGTACAGTTCCTTCCACAGTACTTATCGAGGATTTTTCCTTCAATGAAGGACTCTCTTGAACAGAATTTGACATGACAGATGTGGTGAGAGAATCTGGTGGTCTGTTGTTTCCATGAGTTGGAATCTGTGCAACTTCAGTCCTTTCTGATTGAAGAAAATTTGAGCTTGATTGCAGATTCTCATCCCTGGCAGGTTCAGCTTCAATGTTATCTACATCAGCATTTCCCTTTGAAAGAGGAACATCTACAACAGCACATTCTGCTCTATTATTCTCAATGGTGAGCACATTCGCATCATGAAATGCTCTCATACTCTGAACATCATTGTGAATTGCATCATTAACCGTACCCTGTTTCCAACTATCAAACAATGCTCTGGCTCTATCTTGAACACGAGAGCTATTGTGGTCAAGAAGTTTATTGACAGTAGTCCAGATACCAGAAGAAGCAGACGTCTCCTTGTCTATTTGCAGCTTTTCCAGTGCTCTTAACATTGCAGTAATTGACTCTTCTGTAAAGCCATCAGCTGTCCCATTACCAAACTTTTGAGCATCCTTTAACCATTTATCAATAAAACAGAGTCCATCTAATTGAATAAAAAGATCAAGACAATCTTTATTCTCTGTAGCTGCAATTGTACTTGCAACAGCAGCCCATTGCCTGGTCGCATCACCTATATTCTTCACAACACAATCTTTCTCCTTCTGCATCACTGCAACCAGCTCGTGCACGCGAGAAGGGGCTGTGAGCCCATCTTTCATCTCGGTCAGGGTAAAAAAATCTTCGAGTGTCATAGTGCTTCACATTCCACACCTCCAAGTATTAAATAAGTCCTTGTAGCAAATAGATAATTTTTTCCCCATAGAGAAAAAGTTTATTTTGGGTCCAATAATTACATAAAGTTTATTTTGGGTCCAATAATTACAGAATAACCTGCAGAAGAGAATAATGAAACTTCTAAGCAAATAGATCCAGACTGTATACGATAACTCACCGATAAAAATAACATTTCAGCTTAGAATAGGTAAAAAACAGAATTTTACTAAACCTTGATAATGCAAGAGTCAATTGTCAAGAAATGAGCATACGACTAATGAATGCATATGTTCTTTAATAACAAACAAAACACAGACCAAAATTTGTCAAATGGAATTTGACGTAATCCAGATAAATTTCACAGTTTATACACTCTGTAGGATCCTCTGCTTTCTGCAGAGCACATCAGACTGGCAAAAAGCCAGGCCTTTCTGGATAAAATGAAAACCCTATGCAGACTTGTAGCTTTGGAGTACACAATTGTATAGCCAATTTATTGTTCCACGTTTAATATAGTAAAATAAGAATTATTGAAAAACTATTAGCATAGAAAACAACACCTTGAAGAACAATGGTAAAATATACGTAACCCCCAAACTGATATTTTTTCATATTTACCAAATTTGGTTCTTCTATTCAACTCCCTTTCTATTCAGAGTGCGTTGCACATAGTGAGGCAGAATCTTCCTTAGGAAAGTGTGTATAACAAACACTAATAAATGTACACTAGATCCATTGTCAATTTGTAGCTAGGAGTTTCAAAAATTTTAAACCATTTAATTAGTCTGAATAAAGAATCTCAATTTGATTGCCTGCATAAGGAAAATGGCATCATTTAGCCATTTGTTTATGCACTGAGTTACGAGACTGTTTGCCCCATTAAAGGTTTTGTCTGTGTTACCATTAATACTGAACTTGCTCCAGCAATCCAAGAACCATGAATGGCAAAATAATCATCTTGAGGAAAGGTCAGTTTATTTTCTTTGAGGCAATTAAAAAGAAAACAACAAAAGAGCAAAAAAAATATATATATATAAATTGGCTACCTCTCCAGTTGTTTTGACATTGGCTGATGTAGCTTCCAAATACTTAGCATTTGTTGTTTTGTGTTTATTAGATTCAGAAGCCAATGAAATACACAAAACGCAAGGTGAAAATGTATAAAAAGGTCTTTAACTTTTACATAATCATATTTATCCTTTGACAGCACATAAGACCAATGTCTATGTCGAGATCGTAATGTCTATAGCATTTTAAGTAACAGAATTATTGAGCATAACTGGAAAAATAAAACCAGTAAAATTTAAATGAACGTTCAATATTCCAAATTATAAACACAAGAATCCATATACATGGTTTACAAAATCCAAAGCTTAAACACATTTTAAATACAATATCTTACTAGAATGCATAATGGCATATGTATTGCTTATTATGTATCATTTAAATTATGCACAGCATCTATTACTTCGCGATATATAAACTCTATATGTAAAATTCATAAAGTATTTAACCTAAGCAATTTTAGAGAAGGCGAAATTCCCACGCTTCCCATTATGTTCAAAGATCACATAGAAACATATAATCAACAGATTTCAAAAATCCTTCACTAGCCATATGTATCAGCTTCAATTTTGAATGCAGAAAGACTCTTAACAACTTGTTCAATATAAAATAAAATAAAAATCATAGAAGAATATCCATAAAAATAACCATCTCACACACCTACTGATTACACTGATTGAACAAGTGAGAAAATATTCAATGAATAAAGAATATACAACACACTGAAAATATAGCGTAGTGGTAGAATTACCAGATACATGAATCGCAAATTTTAGAGCAGCAATTATCCAAAGATGAAAAATGATTGATATTAAATACCGTTTCAATCCTGAAACACAACAAAAGCATTGTGATTAGAGAAAATAATAATAACAATTAAAAACCAATAACAAAAACTAAATTGGATTAAAGACAAAAAAGAAGTGAACAGAACACATACAGAATCACACGCGAATTGCAAAACATAAGTATAAAAGAGAAGAAAAGTTAATAAGCCGTTAATTCCATCTAAATAACTTTGATAAAATTACAAAGTAACAGCAATTACCAAAAGCAGAGAAGATCGAACCCTAGAATTTAAAAACCAAGCGGAGAAGAAAACCCGAGAAAACCCTAGCTTGATAACTATATGTTGTGAAATGCAGTGTAAATTTAAGGAGATTTTAATAACTTAATTTATATAATCACAATTAATGCCAAGAGATATGCGATTAAATAGCTCTAAAACTCCAGAAATGGAAATGAATTGAAAGCGAAAAAATTGAAAATGGAAACAACAGTAATAGCAAACATGGCATGGACTTTACCTTGTTAAATTAATACACTGAATGACTGAAATCAAATGAAATGAAACCCTAGCAAGCAGCGATACAGCTACCACAGGGGAAACTTTCACTTTCTGGGAGTTTCTCTCTCTAAATATATATCTAGAAGAAATTTTCTCTCACTCTAGAAATTATATGTTCGAGTGAGCGAATTTTAAGCTTTCTCTCTCTAAAACCTTCGTTTTTCTTCTTTTCTCTCACTCCACAAAACCCTCGCTTTGTTCTCTGTGAAGCTTTTTTTTTTTTTTTGGAACCAGAAAGAGAAGAGAGAGAAAGAGAGAGCAATTTTTTTTTTAATTTTTCCCAATTTGAATTTTTTTATATATTTCAATTTTCTGGTCGGTTTTAGTTCGCAATTGGGTAAATGCACGTGCCACGCGTGCGAAAGCCGTTGGTTTGAAGCCGGCTCAATAGAGACCTGCTTGTCCGGTCAATCGGTATTAATGGATATTTCTAATTTTTTAATCAATTAAAAAAAAAGAAACTGTCAATTTCGGGTATGCTTTGAATGTGGGTCTTTTTATAATGAGTTTCGATGGAAGAAGGAGATGGACAAGGTCCAAGCTGAAAAGGAAGGGAGCACATCGTTTTCTATGGCTCCACGCCAGTAACTTCCCCCACCTTGTAAGTCACGTGCAGTGTACACGTGTGATGTTCTAACAGGACACTCGTGAAATTAAATTGCCCTTACATTACATTTTTCATGTTGCCACTTATGTGTATGATACTACTAATAATCACTTATCAACATGTTGTAGTTCTGGTTGTGAGTCTTAGTTTATAAAAAAGTTAAAAATTAGATGAGTTGAAATTTTAAAAATTTGAAATTTAAACTCAATTTTTATATTTTTAAAACTTAAATTTAATTCATAAACACTTTTAATTCTTCGTAATGTAATATATTTATTTTATAATAATTTCAAACGTGGCCAAGGTCCAAGCATGTATGAGCGTGACAACTGAAATGCCAACTTTCCCGGCTGTGAAATTGAGCACCACAAAGTATGTAAAAAAGAATTGGCATATGTGCATGTGATCAAAAGCTATTAAAGACTGCAAAAATTTACTGTCAAACGAAAATTTTGAAAGGATTCTTGCTTAGACTTACATTACTTTAGTTTGTTCCTTTTCACGTGGTAATAAGGTTATAATAGACTTACTTATAGTATATGAATTGAATGGTTAATTTAATTTGGTATTATATTTAATACATCTTGAGTTTTTTACTTTTTATTTTACTTTTCTGCAAGTTTGGTGGGATTGGGATAAAGGGTATACTAATAGGGGAACTTTCCAGTAGCAGTATGCATGTAACATGAAACTATTTGAACAAATTTTATAACCCAAAAATAGAGAATATGATAAATATATATTCGAGGAGAAGTGAGGTCCATATCAGGGTTTGTTCTATTCCTTAAATATTAAAAAATAGTAATTATCTTTTAATTATGATACCACACTCCAATGAAACTTTTAGTTTAATAATATTAGAATTGTCTCTATGAGATTTTATTTTTTTTAAGTTTGGATTCTTTAATAATTAACTTGCATATCTTTTGATTCTAGAAGTGCCTAATTCCTAAAGAAGTGAAAGTTTCACAACAATACTAAGAGCATAAAGTTTGGATACGGGGATAAATGACATATATGGAGTACGCAATGAAAAGGAATATATATATATATATATATATATATTCTCATTTAATCTTTCTAATTAAGATATCCAATTTTTACTATTATATTTTTTACTAAATGATAAAATATGTATCAACTAAGTAAATTGTTAAAACACCCAAAAATAAACTTAACTAGCTAATGGTTTACTATCCATCACACAAATTATATTTTGAAGTTAGACTGTCACGATCCGATTTTAATGGGCACGTAACCGACACTAAAAAATGAAAAGTTTAAGGTTTTCGAAACTCGTAGTAAGTCTGACTTATCACTGAACAACAAAAACTATAATGTGATAAATGTAATTGTCACAAACAAAAACTATAAGCTCATATATCCAACATAATTCCCATAATTTAATATTATTTACTAGCAACTCAAGACTGACATCATATATTTAACATCAATTTAAATTTCTACTTAACAGAACAACCATAAATCTGACATTGAAAAATAATAATGCAGAGCTCTAAAATTTTTAATACAGTGAATATAAAATAATGACATAATAAATTAAATAATTTTACTGTCTGAGAATTAGGAGGCAGGAATACTCAACTTAAAAAAATTAAATCTCTTTAAACTCGACCCGGAATCTGAGAAAATATTTGAACAGGGGTGAGCGTTCGACTCAATGAGCTGATACAAATTAATTTAACATGCATGTCATTTATTTAATCTATATGAAATGCCACATTACACATAATCATACATAAACATACGTAACATACATGATAGAAAATGTCCGTGAAATCCATCATCATTTATGTTTTCGTTTATCATAAATGGGAAGCCGATCCCATCCCTTGGCTCTCTTACATTCCAACTATGGGGTCACGGTGAAATCAACTCAAACCAAGTATCCTTATATTATCTTATCCATATCCAGAGACCACGGTGAGATCAACTCGAAGTAAGTAATCCCTGTAATAACATCATCATAAGTCATATCGTGTCATGTTACATCATTGATGTTTTATGTGTTAGTGGTAGATTTCACATCACCCTATTTTCCATCGTCAACATATACATACAATGTCATTCATCATTATCATAAACATCATATAATATCACATAAACATACATCATACTCCTAAATCTAATGCAATAATAATAGTTATGTACATATATTTCATCCATCAATGTATTCATCAATACTTACATGCAGAAATAAATTAAATATATCAACTCACAACTTGACGACCATTAACCAGTTAGCTCTCTTCGGAGCGTCTGAAATTTGACGGCTAGAAAACTCTTGAATACCTAGACCGAATAGCATAGAGAAGACATTAGAACATAAAGATACATATTGACTTAATAAATTACAAATTGACTCCTAAAAGTTTGTCGAAATTTCGATAGGACCTCCCCTAAAACTAGAACATTACCAACTAAGATAAAAGAATAAATACTTCAAAATAACTCATAGAGCAAATAACATTAACTCAATAACCCCTTATGGGTTCCCAAATTCATCATCACTACTGTATCAATTCATCCAATCAAAAGTATAAAATAATATTTAAAATGTCTATAATCACAAATTTCCTTTTTAAAAATTCATTTTTCTTAAAATCTTTCTAAATTCGATATACATTATATAATATAAATTATGTCTTTAATTAAATATAACTTATTAATAGTCAACCATATAATAAAAAGAAATAATTGATATTCAAAAAATAATATTTATTACTTTCTTTTTAAATCTTAATAAGATTCTAAAAAATATATTTTATTAACAATATTTTTTTAATTCATGTTAACATCACATATTTACTAAAATAGTTTATATATTTAATTCAAATACTATTTATATAAAAAAACCTTTTATACTTAAAAATATTTTAATTTCAACTCATTATTTTCATGAAAACTCATTTTGATATTCAATAAATAAAATAATAATTAAAATATATTAAACCATTTTCATTGAATTTCATAATTTACCTCAATCATTGAAAATCATTTAATTTAATTAATTCAACATAATTTCATACATATGTAAATCAAGAAAACCATATCAATAATTCTAGCTCCAAATAACTCAAAATAATTAAAAATAATTATTTACCTTATTCATGGCACATATAAGAAAACAATTGAAGATTATATATATATTTATTAAATAAATAAATAAATCAAAATTTTATCTTTTTAAAATATTATTCTCATAAATATTTCTTCAAAATATTCATTAGTCATAAATTTAATAAATCATTTAAAGAAATCTATTTTCCTCTTTAAAATAATTTCTTTAAACTTAATAATTTTTATCTCATAAAATTATTAATTTATAAACCATATTATCAAATTATAAAAATTCCATTATCACCATATATAATCATTTCCATCTAAATTTGGATCAACTAATCAAATAATAAACATATAAAATTAACTAAACATGGATTTGGGGTATACTAAAAATAAAAATTGCTCAACTAAGGTCGAAAAACACACCGAAAAAATCCAACAAAACTGCTGGAACTCGGTCGTTGTAGCCACCATCGGAGCCGTCGCAGCTACCGGTGGTCCCAAATGTTGAACCCTACACCATAGTGATCGTCTCGCTGCCAGGAACACTGTTCTGCCGTCCACTAGCCGCCATTCAACATGGTTTGCCGGAATTGAAACCTAGAAACTTTGGTGGCCGAAATCTTCCCCCTCTGATTTCTCCGTCGTCACTCCATCATTTTCTCCATGGTGGGTATCAAATGAAAGCTCATGAAGAGAGCTTTCCATTGATACTAAGATCGCCGGAAACCGCCAACGAAATTGGTCGAAAACTCGATCAAAAGTTTCTGCCTCTCTCTCTCTCTCCCCGATTGGACCGAGCCAATAACAGCTGATTGGTTGGTTTTTAAAACCTACCAATCACTGTTCACCAAAATAAAAAAATAATAAAATTTATTTAAACAAAACACATACGTATATATATATATAAAACCTTAATTGACAAGAAATAGAAGTTGGCCTAGTGGTTGAAAGACTTGTCCTCCCTCCCATCAGACCCGACTTCGAATCCAAGGGAGGTTTTTTTTTTTAAATACTTTATAAAAATAATTTTCATAAAACACATATTATTTTAAAAAAAAAAAAATAACACTTCAAATCATAAATCATAAAAATAAAATTCAGATCATTATATAGACCATAATGTTTCTTTTTTTATTATCTGAATCATGTAGCCCTAGTATTAGTAAGTTTAATAATGGAAAATTTTTGTTTAATTTAATGAAATAAAAATATATAGAAAAAAAATTGATATTTTTTTACTAAAAAAGAATAAAAAGGTCATACTGATTAAAATATCTTATCACTTATTAGTTGGATATATGAGATAAATTATTATATACAGTATAAACAAGAATTTTCCATTAATAATTTGCAAACTACAATAAGAGATTTTTCATAAATTTTACTTTTACTATTAAAATAAAAAAATAAGGGTTCATTGTAAAACAAAAAATTTAATTTAATTATAAAAAAATAAATAAACTAATTAATATATCCAGCGTCACTTTAAGATATTGCTAAGTAATCGCTATGCATTTCATGTGGAGAATATTGGGGGATAATTGCTCTAGTCCTTTCACATGAAACTCATACTTGATAAGATAGAAGACGAATACGAACAATTCGGGAAACAACCTTGATCTTCATCCTAGAAAAGCTTAATAGCACCAAAGATACATCAAATAGGGAACAACTAAAGAATATTCTTCACTCAAATTCGCAAACAAGATATTCACCAAATCGTAAACTGATTCGATACTTTTTTTTTCCCTTTTTTTTTTTTTTTTTTTTTGGAGTGTACATGGAAAAATCAAAGTCAAATTCACTACAATTTTACTTGTTCAATCTGAATGTTACTATCCATATGAACAATCTCTTTTCAAAATTTATTTCACCATTCAAACCTTTGATAATTGAAGTCAAGGTTCAACTGATCATTGTCATTGACAATAAACCCTAATAATGAAAAAATTACATGTACGGATAAATCATCCAAGCAGTCTAATTGGAATTTTGCTGCAGTAAAATAATTTGCATATCTCGTCAGTCAACTGTAGGTGAACAGCCCCAACAGAACAAAACTGGGACCATTAAAATATTGAGTTAAGGCCATTAAATGAAGCCGATTACATAGGCCCATTTTTATGATTTTGGTTCTGAACTTTAACGCAGCTCTTTAATTTCCCTAACAAGAGATTGAACTAAAAAGCCCAACAAAGCAAGAATGTAGCTCCCGCAATGCTTATAAAAAATTTTAAAATTAAAATTTGAGGTCAACCACCAATTTTAGTTGAAAGCAGGAAAGCACTTGTTGTGGCTAGGCGGGCCGCCGACTCTAAAATATATTTGAGAAATAGAGAGGATTAATGTTCGCATTGAAAAGACCTGTGAACGCAAGAAGCGAAAAGGGCAAAAAGATGAGGTCTAAAAAGGTTTTTTCAGCTAAATCAGTTGGGATTGAGAGGTTGAGTGCAGTCATCCAGATTACTACATCCCACTTATTACAAAAATAAGTCCTACTCATCATCCGACGCTTATAAAATTCTAAATACTTATCCCACTTATTACACCAATAAGTCCTACTCATCATCCAACGCTTACAAAATTTCCAATTAATGGTTCCCAAAACAAAAGTACTATGGAGACAACTGGCCATGAAATAAAAAGTAAAAAGTTGGCCATGAAATAAAAAGTAAAAAGTTGGCCATGGACTATCATGATAAAATGTTGGAGCCAATTGAGACAGACCACAATTCTCAGAGATTGGTTCAATCATTTCACTTCAGCTTCAATTCCAAATTTCTATAATTGCTCTGATTACTTCCAAAAATCCCTAGGGAATGAAAAGATCACTGTGGTTGTTGGAAGTCCTTTGCTAAGCGGAAGGCCATTTAACAAAAGGAAAGGCCCAAGTAGTGAAAAATCCATGACCCACTCCATTTCTCCATCTAAACACCGGCCAATAGAGCAGCCGTTGATTACCTTAATGTCCAGCTGGATACTCAACAATTACCACGTGAAAACCCAATGTTTTTTGCCTAAGACGCCGAGGAATATACATTGGTAGATAGTGGTAACCTTTACTGTGACTCTAGAAAGACTAGTTAGACTATAGCAGAAAGAGCAGCAAAAAAAAAAGCCCTTCTATGCAATGACTCGAAAGTAAATTTTTCCCACAAAACTTACAGTAACATATAAAAATAATTTGAAAAATAAATTACATGCTAGAGACGAACATTGGCTTGAAGTAAACGTAGGAGAAAGATGCTTCCTGAGTTCTTTCATCAGCAATCAATTTATTTCCTCCATTTCCCTGCAGAAAAGTTGGAGAATCTCAAAATCAAAACTATTAATACAAATAAATATTTCATGTACATCAGTTTTTCACACCTTTTTAAATTACTACGGTTTATATTTTTAAAGTTGGATCAACGGGAGGGCTGAAACATACAAAAACAAAGCAGCAAACCAAGTGGGAGGGAAAAAGCAGAATTAACTTATGTAGGATTGACTTACTTTTGGTTTCTCTGCCCCATCCTCAATCTCCAAACCAGTGATGTCCCTCAGTAATATAGATGAGACAGGCAGAAGTCTCCTGATTATTACAATACAATTGAAGAATTCATTAATACCTTTGGATTGAGGATATTTAAAATCCAAAATTTGTTAAATCTATGAAATTAAAAAGGGTTAATTGCAATTTTTCCACCCATTATACTAAGTTTTCTCTGGCTTTTCAAAAATACACTAACTCCCTCCTCAACCCATCTGTCCAATTTTACCGTTATTCAATTGTTAGTCAACCTTACAAGAGTAGTAAAATTCTAATATGTCATTATTTTTTATTGTTAATTAATTACATTCTATTTTTGTTTTAAAATTTTTTTTAAGGTTAAAAAATTTATTTTCATATTTTTGATAAATTTTAAAATAAAAAAAATTATAAAATATTTTTTATTTTAAAAAATAATTTAAGAAGAAATTAAATTATTAATTAAATTATTTCTTTTTAAATTTTTTAATACAAATAAAAAATTTATTTTCATATTTTTGACAAATTTAAAAATAAAAAATAAAAATTATTTTTTAAAAAATAAAATAAAATTTTTTAAATATTTTTAAAAAATATTTTTATTTTCAAATTTGTCAAAAGTATGAAAATAAATTTTTTAATCTTAAATTTTTTAATCTTAAAAAAAATTTAAAACAAAAATAAAATGTAATTAATTAAAAATAAAGGATAAAGACATTTTGTTTTTTTTATTACCCTTGTAAGGTTGATTAACAGTTGACTAACGATAAAATTGGACGGAATGGTCTAATAGTATATTATGATATTCGTTAGGGAGAATTAATATATTTTGAAAGGTAATGGAGAATTTAGTATAATGAGTCATTATACAAAAAAAAATTACAATTAACCTAATTAAAAATTATAAAATGTAAAATGAATGGAATTAATAAATTCCATTGTTTAATATGATAAATTAAATTTATGTAATTAGAGAATAATTTTGAAAAAATAAAAAGAATAATAAAATATCTCAAATAATAAACTGACACCTTATTTTTTATGGATTTTGCCATAAAGTAAAATTAGTAATTCTATGAATTTACATCAATTTCTTTCATACTTAACATTGAATTTGAGTGAAATTCAAGAATTTCATTTATTTTCCCGTTCAAATTACCTATCAAAACATACGCTTTGAGTAAAGATTGACATTGACCCAACACAAAAACAGCAAGCAGCGTATAGATGTAACTTGAGGACAGAAATAGCATCGATGTTATAGATGTAGCTCGAGGCTGGACAGTGACAACGAACCTCTTTGGTTTCATGGAATTCAGTGATTTGCAAGAGGTGTTGAATCTTATTTCACTATCTGGCACATTAAGGTTGCATTCTTTGATGAATGTGAGGTGAAAGCCTAATCAAGCAAACTAATCAAATTAAATCAAATCGATTAAATCAATTGAAATCGATAGTTTTACAAATCATTTAATTTGATTTGATTTGAAATATAAAATTAAAAATTTAATTTAATTTGTGATTTAAATTTTTTTCTCTCAGTTTCAAACCGAATCAAATTGAAATTATATATATATATATATATATATATTACTTTTTACTATTATTATAATTAAATATCTTTAATTTTATTTTATATACAATTGCATATTTTTTAACCTAATATTAATTTAAAATATAAAAAAAATTGATCATTCATTAAAATTAACTAAGAATAAAAAAAAATTTAATTCTAAAAAAATAAATACAAATTTTAAGAGTGTTATTTAATGGAATAGACAAATTTTATATTATATATTAAATTATTTTTAAGATTTTTATTACCGATATTTTATATCTTTTTTCAAATTTATAATAAAATAATAATAATTTATAAAAAATATTTTTAATTTAAAATCGATAAATTGAAGGTAATCAAACTAAATCAAATTCAAACCAAGATTTTGAATATAATAAAAATTTAGTTTCAAAAAAATTAGTTTAATTTAATAACAATCCTACAAACCAATTAAACCAAACTGATGCTACATCTAATGAATGCAGCATCTTCTTTGTCTGATGAAGGTGGATTCAATGGTTTATGCAAAGGCCAGGCAGAAATTGAAAAAAAGGCTACAAAATGTTCACAATCTCACGCTAGAAAGTCCACATAGGTATTCTGCCAACAAAATATAAAAGAAGTTGGCAGCCTCTACCCTATGTACATCAGTGCGAAAAATCCTGATCCTGTCTCAGAGTGCTACTGCATCCAGATGTCCTGAGGTCTGAAGAAAGAATATTCAAATCCGTCTAGACACAAAACCCTCAATTATTAATTTTTTTAGTGAAGAAATGCACATGTATTCTCAATGAACATTGAGAGTAATTTTCTAATTTTAGAGAAAAGGATACTTGAGACGAAATATCCATCTGGGACTGCTGCTGCATTTAGATTCCTCGAGGTTGGGAGAATGAACATTATTAACCACCTAAGCATAAAAGCCCGTTATTAACTGCTTTGAGAATAAATATGCAGGTATTCTCAGCGAATTTGCTACAGCTGCTTTCTTCTTTTTAATTTATTAAAAAAAGGGAGAAAATTTGATTATGCACCTGACTTATAACACCCTGATCGCATATAGTATACTGGTGCATTCAGATGCCTTGAAGTTGGGAGAATGCATCTTCACATCCACCTGAAAAATGTAAGAACCTATTCTTTTCTCAAAGCAAAAAAACGCATATATATCAACTTGTTTCACTTTTGGCAAGAAATAAAGGTGATTATAGGCAAAATATAGATGGTTTATGCACCTGAAAAAGTAGATCCATATTCCATCCTATGGTCAAATCACATTTTGCCCAATTGCTATTGCACTCTGACGTCTTATGGTCAGGAGAGTGAACACTCACATTCACCTAATAGAGAAAGTTTCAAAAATTAACCACTTTCAGAGAACAAAAATACAAGTAATATTTGAAGGAGACAATGGGAAAAAATCACTTGTCAACAGACCTCAGTAAATAAATCTTGATCTAGGTTGCACATTGTAGGAGAGTTATCATACTTGGATTTGGTGACGAGTATCTGGACATAGTAAGAAAGTTTTAAATCGTCATTCTTTTCATTATTCATAATTGCATATCTGTAAATAATGCAAATCAGTTGTAACAACACCCAAGAGTTGAGCATGAAATTTCTTGAACTAGATTTAGACAGTCCAATCTCATCAATTAACATAGGAAAAATAAAAGCAATATTTGATTGCCTCGTCAAAATTGCTACATTCATTTCCCTCCAAATATACTGGTTCCTCAGCATCAGTATCTACTTTATGAAAGGTAACCTCCACTAAATTTTCCTTCCAACAAGTACAGCATGATCAAAATCTCCAAGTTTCTTTTCCAGCTCAATAGATATAGTCTTTTCGTTTCTAAGATTCTCATTAAGACTCTCAATTTCCTGTTCTGCCACCTAATAAGACCAGCTGTCATGCACATCGTATATCAATTTATCAACAAAATTTTTATTTAGTTGTCTAATAGTCATATCAATGGCATTGGCAAAAATTCAAAATACTAAACAAAAAATAAAACAAAAGCACAATATACCAGTTATGGTTTTACCACGAGTTTTTCTCTATATTCCTTCAAGACATTCCATAATGCTTAGCAAAATTTTGCATAATTTGATGGTTTCTATTATTTATTGTCAAATCACTACATTCTGACTTGACAGTTGCAATATCAACAGAGTCCAATTTAGTGTTTACTGGGGCATATGCAACCAAAAGAAGCAGGTTTTTGTCTCATGTTCTAGAGAGAGTGAAAAGAATGTAGATTAATCAAAATAAAATGAGAAACTATAACATTCATCCCCAATGCTTTTTCTTTCTTCAATCGGAAAACAAATAGAAAAATTGCAAAAGTGAACTATTTATGTTCATGAAATGAAATTGAACCCTGGAGTAAAAATTATTTTTGCTCGACTGCCTTCAGTTACAAATTCTTGAACCATCAATTCATACTTTCAAGCAGGGTTTTAAATAATGGAACCTGAAACAGTAAAAGAACCAGAAGTGGGGTCGCAGAATTGGTCTGACCATTTCAAATCTGCCTCTGTTGCCGTGAATCTTTTAAAGCCAGTAGCAAAAGCACTCAAATAAAATAAACAAGAATTTAGGAAATATGCAAAGAAACAATCATTTATCTCATTTCGCCTACCATTTCCATGTGATTGATGAATCATCGGTGGGAAAATGAAAATATTTTGATGAAGGGCTGACATTGCATTACAGAACAGCCGAAATGTAATGAAACATCTGTTATTTACAACTCTGCTCTCAAGCCTTTATCCTCCGGAAAGGACCCTCTTTTACCAACTCAAATTTGAAATTAATGTCAATTAGACAGGTCAAAGTTGCTAATGAATTGAAATGTGTTTTTGTAAATGACATATAGAGGAAAAATTAAAAGTAATATTTAATAACTTTCTCAAGTAGTGCACATGAAACTTGGAAAGGTTGAAATATAATACCACGTGTGCTTCCAGGCCAGAGTGTTTCTTTCTTTTGGGCTCTTCAACTCTAGTCAACGATTGAATTTGCCTCTTGTGATGACCTGAATTGGGTTGTTCATCAACATTATTGAACCTTGAAGCAAATCTATTTAAATAAGAAACTAGAAATTCGAATAAGGAGGATAAAAGTTCTACTTAATTTTTCATATAAGGTGAAGCTTGTCTCAACAGGTATATACTGTATCGAGATGGTCCTCTTCTCCTGGTTTTACCGTTAAAATCTCAAATAACAACATGGAAAATAAGATTTCTATCAGAACCTAATAGAAAATCAGAAGGTATAAAAAGGACACGAGAGATATTTATAAAAGGAAAAAAAAAAGGACATCAATGACCCAAGTACAACTTATTAGCTCAGGATAGACAAAGTTGGAACTGAAAAACGTCATACCAAAACCATTAGCTTCTTGCCTTGCAAATAATCTATTAAACACCTGGTCAACGGTACAAAGATGATGCTAAACTGAGAATATTGCATATAAACACAAAGGAACATTGTTTCTAATCAATAATTAGATTTCAGTTTTCAGAATAACAATCATAACCATTAAAAAGAACAGACCAAACGACGGAATTTATAAATATCCAGGACAAGTAACAAAGAAGTACACTAAAAAGAAACATTACGAAAGAGTTCTGGAAGTGCTTCTGCAATGGCTCCTTGGGGTTCTTTTGGTGCTCCAATAATGACTGAAAGCCCAGAAGGGCCAGAACAATGAATAATATGATAAGTGATAACATTCATAGAGAAGATAGTGAAAAAATAAAAAGATTTAAAAGTTTTCAGATGATCTAAGCCCTAAAACAATAAATTTTCAGAAACCAATAACATAAGACATGACAAAGAAGAATCATCAAGTGAATGACAAGGATGCTTGGAAATCCAAGAAACTGAATTAAGATTGCATACTCTTAGGCATAGCCCAAAAACCATCGATGTGTTGTTGATGAAATTACTTCCAAGCAATCTTGACCCCTGCAAAATGATAAACCAATGTTGAGATCCAAGGAATCTACATTGCTGCTAGCTTCCTGCTCTGCATGAGAATTCCCTCCGTCTCTTCGATTACCATTTTTTAATCTCAAATTCTTATTTGGCGGAAACTGGCAATTGAGCGAGGTTTTGAATTTTTAGGAAAATTAATTTCCCAAATTTAATTAATCTGGTCCATTCATTAGATCCGACGGTAAGCTTAGGTTTAGCGATAGGTAATTTTTTTATTTATTTCAATAATTTTTGCAACGTTTTTGAGGATGACTTGTCAACTTAGCATATTTGTGGTTTTTATTTTTAGACACCATTTTACATTGAAGTAACCAATGAACTCAAATTCGAGTTGGTTAAAAAATTAATGAAGACATAAGGTAAATAAGTGAAAATAAAAAGTTAAAAAATTAAAGAATTAGATTAATTGAATAGAGATAAAATAAATTAAAATTATATAATATAAAAAATATAAATTTTATTATATAATTTAATATTTATTATTCATATACTCAAAATAAATATAATATGTATATAACTAAAATTAAATAATAAAATAATTATATCATTAAATATTTATTATTTATAAAAATATTTTTATTTATAAGTCTAATCATTTAAATAAATAATTAAATTATTTTTAATAAATAAGTCATATTTATTAATTTAATTTAACTAAATAAAATATTTTTGTTTAATTAATTTAGTCAATTTTAAATTTTTAATTGAATTTAATTAGATATATTATAATTATCTAATTTTTTATTAATTTTAATTAATTTTTATATTCTTATTTTTTAATATATATATATATATATATAAATGGAGAGAGAACTGAGAAGAATGGAATCAGTGGGAAATGAAAGAAATGGAAGCCACTGTAATACATGATAATGGAAGCCTTCAATAAAAAAAATAAAATAAAATAAAATAGAAAGTTAATGGAAGCCGCTGCAAGTGGGAAATGAATCCCACATCGAAAATAGAAACAGAGTACATATATTAATGAGTCCACAAGCGGGCCGGCACGCAAGAAAGCGGGCCTCGCGGCCCAAACAGCTTTGAAAGCGCCCGAGAAGCCGGCGTTTTGTTAAAACGGTGACGTATTGAGCAAGAACTAAAAACAAAAAATTAAATATTCACCCATCCAAACTGGATTCCGATTCGAATCCATCCAGTCACCGATTTTTATGAATCGTATAAAAAAAATGGACTGAACTAGAGCTAATTTATGAACCGGATAAAAAAAAATAAATGGAATCCATCATTTAATCGATTTTTAATTTTTTGATTAAATTAATTAATTTGATTCAAATTTAATAACCATGTAAGTAAATTTGACACAATACTTATTCAATTTTTTTTAGGTTATATAGTTTTTGTGTTAATAATCTTACATTGATTTTGAGATATAATTGAGTTAAAATCAAAATTTAAGATCAATTTAATTAAAAAAATTCGAGGTTTAGAACTTTATTCGAATTCAAATTCTATGAGATTTTTTTTTTATCTAATTTGATAATAATATTATTATTTGATTTAAAATTATGAAAATTTTTTAAAATTAAGGAGAAATTTTTTTGAAAAGACAAGTAGTATATATTTATTTCCTAACCATATTTTATTTATTTCATTAAATATTATAATATAATATTTAATTAATTATATTATTTTTTAAAAAATTCAGATAATATTAAATAAATAAATTTAAAAATAAAATAAATTAATAAAGTGTAAAAATTTTGATCTAATAATTGAAATGCCAGTGATTGTATAATTTTATCAAAATATCCACTTTATACATTGTATTTATTTTTATATTAATTTATTTATATTTATCTAAAATAATTATTTTATAATTATATTTTAGATAAAATAACTGTTTTTTAAAAAAAAATTATATATATATATATTTGCTTTTTTTTTTTCTAATTTTTTCTTTAAAAAGTATATGTTGGCGTGCTCTATTGCATTGCATAATGCACGTCACATTTTTATATTTTATTGCTATTTTTAAGATCCAAGGAACACATTGAAGGTATAATTTCTTAAATTTTATTTTTTATTTTTCCAAAACCATTAAAATGTAAAATGCTCCGTTAACATTATGCATGACTAAGAATACAATGAAGAAGAAAAAAAAAAATAGAATGAATGAGAAAATCTTAAACTATTTAAACTTTGAATTGAATTGTAAACAATTTCAACTCCTAATAAAGAAAATATTTTTTCCATAAATTAAATATTTTTCATCCCATCCCATCGCTTCCATTCTCCTCCCTCTAAAACCTCTATCCTTCAATCTCTTATTTTATACTATGCGTAGTGTAAGTTACAAGATGACTGAAATTCAACCCCAAATGAAAATGAACTATGACAGGACTATAGGTCCATCCATTCTCAATTCACAAGCAAAATGTCCTCTGCTTTCCTACAGCTACAAAATTAAAAGACAAAAATTGATAAATGATCCAAAAAAGTCACGAGTCGACAGGCCACTTGGCAAAACATGTCTTTAAAGTCAATATTTGCTGACTTTCGTATACAGATACTGAGTTTACGAAAACACAGAAATTACATTTTTTACATTGAGCAAAGCAAATAAGACCAACACACACATGGTTTCATCCTTTTTTCTTTCACAAAAATTTTATTACAATTTGTTTTGGTTTTATTGCTCACATTAGTTTACACTCCAATACCACTGCAGATTAAAGAGTTATTAAGCTTGGAGCATTCTGAGGAGGATTAGTAAGCATGTGAACAACTTCTCTCATAGTGGGTCTAGCAGAGCTTTCTTCTGTAACGCACATCATTGCTATCTTAAACAGATGAATGACACCTGTAAGTGGGTATCCTGTAAGCCTGGAGTCCACAATAGCCGATACTGAAGCTGCATCAGAAGGCTGAGAGAGTTCTGATCTCGTTTTCCTGACCCATCCTACAATATCTACCCCTTCACCAAACTCCCCCACTGGCTTCCTTCCTGCTATTAGTTCTAATAGCACAACACCAAAGCTGTAAACATCGATTTTCTCGTCCACTTTCAGCGTGTATGCGTATTCTGTTGTAATCAGATCATTTCAATTGAAATTCATGCAAATCTTAACATAGGTCCAAGTCAAGAGTTCATAAGAAAATAAGTTCAGTTAATAATCAATCTTGTTTGGCCAAATATTTAATTTGTAATTTCTTACTACTATTTTAGAGAATTATTTGAATTTCTTTCAATTTAATTAATGCTCCAATTCGACATAAATGTGGTCACATGTAATAATGCAAATAACTTTCACAAGATTTTTGTGTTAAAATATTAAATGACAATAATTAAAAAATATTGAAAAAGATAGAGAGTGATTAATAATAAAAAGAGAATCAGGAACGGATCGAACCTGGTGCGATGTAACCATAGGAGCCAGCAATGGAGGACATGCACTCCGATTCACCAGCGTCCTGCAAGAACTTGGCCAGCCCAAAATCAGCCACATGAGCTTCATTATCCGAGTCAAGCAAGATATTGTTGGACTTCACGTCTCTGTGAATTATCAAAGGAGAGCAATCATGGTGAAGATAACAAAGCCCTTTGGCTGCCTCGACGGCGATCTTGTATCTGGTCTCCCATTTCAAATGCCCTCCCTTTGACCCATGCAACATCTCCCCTAAGCTCCCATTTGGCATGTACTCGTATAGTAACAAATTAGTATCCTTATTCGATACGTATCCCAACAGCCTCACGATATTCCGGTGCCTGATCCGTCCAAGAGTTTGAATCTCGGCGGAAAATCCATGATCGCTCCGTCCAGTCCCTCGACCCACCAGTCTTTTGATTGCTACATCAATACCTTCTGGCATGGACCCCCGGTAGACTATCCCAGCACCGCCTTTGCCTATGATGTTCTCTTCTTTTAAGCGCTCTAGAACGTCCTCTGCTTTGAATTCGAGCCGTTGGAATGCAGTTAACTTCCATGCCCTGGATTTCTCAAGCCTCTTCTTCCTCATTCTGTAAACAGTTACAATTATTAGCATCAAAACTGTGACAAGTACAATGGTAGTGATTATTAGCTTTGTGGTGTTGAACGACGCCGCGTGACCATGACCCGAACCATGAAGCATATTTACGAGGGACGGGCAAGAAGGCTGGTGTGGTGTACAGAGATTGGGGTTTCCAGTGAATGAAGTGTCCTTGAACACCATAAATTGCCCTCCAGTGGGGATTCTGCCTAATAGATTGTTGTAGGTGAGATCGAGATTTGTGAGGCTTGTCATGGATCGAATTTCACCAGGTATTAAGCCAGTAAGCTGATTTTGAGAGATATTGAGAATGCTCAAATCCTTTAATTTCGCAATCTCTTTTGGAATCTCGCCGTGCAGGCTGTTTCGACTGAAATCAACTGACGTTAGAGAAGTGCAGTGGGAAATTGAAAGGGGAATTTCACCGTTGAGGTTATTGGCGCTGATGTTGATTGTGGTTAAATACTTGAGATTGAAGATCTCGTTTGGAACTTCACCAGAAAATCTATTGATACCAAGCGATAGAACGTGTAAATTGCGCAAATGCCCAAATGCCGGAGGGATTCTTCCTGCGATCCGATTGTTAGAAATTGATAATAGCCCGAGTACATCTCCAGATATCCGGTAGGGGAGCTCTCCGGAGAAGTAGTTGTTGTCCAACTCGACCACCGTCACCAACGGCAAATTAAAAATTCCGGCGGGGATCGTTCCCGTAAGGAGGTTATTCATAATTCGGATTTTCGTTAAGGACTTGCACTGGCCAAGTTCCTCGGGAAGCGACCCAAGGAAGAAATTATTCATGAGAACCAACTCTTGCAATTTCTCTCCTCTGCACAAATTTGGAGGAATTAAGCCGGTGAGATGATTGAAAGACACGTCGAGCATCTTCAGCTTTCCATTCCGACCAAGATTCTTTGGGAGCTCAAATGTGAAGTTGTTTATCCAGACGTGGAGCACCTCAAGATTTGGAAAATCACCGATAAAATCTGGGATTTGACCATGCATATTGTTCTTGAACAAATGGATGAGCGTGAGATTCTTCAACTCCGAAAAGCACTCTGGTATTTCTCCAGTGAGATTATTGATAGAGAGATCAAGCGATTTCAAACTAATTAAACCGGATAATTCAGGAGGGATATGACCTGAGAGATTATTCATTTGAAGAAACAAGGAATGCAGTCGCTTTAACTGGCCTAAGGTCGGGGGAATCTCGCCGGTGAGATTGCAGCAGGCCATGTCAAGAACTTCAAGCGAACTCAACAATCCAAACTCTGGCGGTATACCTCCTTCGTATGTACTATAATAACCAACATACAATCTCTTAAGATTCTTCAACTTAGCCAAGCTCGAAGGGACCCTACCGGAAAGTCCATTTCCATTCAAGCCCAGGTACTCCAAACTTTGAATCTCCGAATAGGACTCCGGTATTGAGCCGCAAAAGTAGTTTCCACCGAGATGAAGATGCTTGAGATTCTTTAAGTGCTCGAGCTCCACCGGCAGTGGACCTGAGAAGTTATTGTTGTAAATGTCAAGAATCTCAAGTTGTGTCATGCCAAGAATGATCTCTCCAGGGAAATTGCCAACGAAGACATTATTAGAAATATTGAAAATCCTAAGAGACGTGAGCTTGGCAAGTTCCAAAGGGAGCTTTCCAGTGAGATTAAGTTTAGAGATGGCGAGATTCACTAGCTTGTTCAAGAGTCCAATTTCTGGAGGAATGAAACCAAAGAGACCAAAATGTGATGACAGGTTGAGAGACACGACCCTTAAACCTCGGTCACATGTAACTCCGGAGAAAGTGCAATGAGCAGAAGGAGAAGAAGAAAGTTTCCAGTCATCAAGGCCATGGCCATTTGGTCCGAGCATGGAGGATTTCAGCTTCAACAATACTTCCATATCACTGTACCCAGAGGAAGAAACTGCGAGTACAAGGATAAGGAGAAAAGTCAGTGAAATTGTCATCTTGAGATGATCTGACCGACTCTCTCTATTATCTTGAAGATGATAGATGTGGGAGGGGGGCGTTATTTCTATGCTTTGCTTGCTGTTCAATAAGTAGGCTAGAGAGTTGCAGGCTATATGGGGCAGCGTTAGTTTGCAGTGTCTTGGAAAACGAATCGAAGACTCGCAGTATCAAAATTGAACGAATAAGGAAAAGCCAAGAGAGAGAAAAAGAAATGGGTATGAGTTGCATGAGGTTTTTTGTTTGGCATGGGTGAGGTACCACATTGTACGTTATGGATTTCAGTAACTAACGGAGAAGAAGTAACAGTAATTTAGCTTCCATCGGTGGATTTATTCAAAGTAGAATAAGAAGAATTGACGGAGTTATCTAGACGGATGGATAACTGTTGGTGTGTCTGTGAATCACTGAATTGTGATGGCACTCATCAGATAGGTGTGTTTGACGGCGTGATCTGGCAATTTGAAAGTAATAAAATTATTATAAGAGGCTAAATATCTTAACGACATCGTTTAATATATTGGTCTGGTCTGATCTCAATTTTTTTTTATTTATATTTATTTAAAATATATATGAAACGATATTTTAAAAATTAAAAAATATTAAATAATTTTTTAAATATTTAAATAATTAATTTAAAACTTTATTTTAAAATTAAAAAAAAATTAAATATAATAATTTTTTAAAATTATAAATTTTTAAATTTTATTTTTAAAATAGAATTTCTATTCAAATTTTGCTGGCAGAAATCAAAGTCGATCGCGTCCTTTTTTGGGCTTTGGAGGCATTAACTGGGCCCATAGCAAAGGCTGTCTGTGTCTTTTCCCAAATAGACAACTTTTGTTTCTGACTCCATTTTGGCTGTGCTCTAAAAGTCCACTCTTTTTGTTCTTTTATCTCCACACCAATTTGATTGCTCATTGCTGTTGTGGTGGGCCCTTAGTCAAATGGCTTGTACAGTTACAGTTATAGGGAACGAAAATACTGCCCTCTGCAAAAAATTTGTTCACTTTCTCAACGATTCTCGCGATCCAGTGCTGCACGGTCTTTACCCTATTTTAATTTTTATTATGACCAAATGATCGCATCCAATTGGTTTATGCATTTGTTCTTATAAGCTTTTATTTATTTTATTTAAAAAACCAAAAAAAAAAGGCTTTTTTTCAAGGACATCCATTAAAAGTTGGTTAAAATGGTCAATAAGGTAAGATCATTTATAATATGAGAGTTGTGGCAAAGAAGAGAAGCATTTATTCTAATAATGCACTTGCTTAAAAGAACTTATTCGAATTCTTCTAATACAGCGTTAGTGGAGGAATTTTGTTTTTAGAAGAATCATCTAAAGTGTGAGATTGTGAATGGGTGTTTTAGAGAATAAAGATAAATTTGCTTTTATATCAACAAAACCTACTTGGATAATTAGGGTTGGTTTAATGGTTTTTTATATCCAGTGAAAGGAAGAGAATAATCCATAGCTGCTTGTACTTGAAAGCTATAAATGCCATGTATAGTGCTTCAGATATAAGACAAGATAACAAGGTCTATGGGTCTAAATTTAGTTCAGATGCTACTTTTTGTTCATTAACTTTCCAGATTATTGAATGGTATAGGTTTTAAAATCAACATTAACAAACAACAACAACAACAGTAATAATAACAATTAATAACATTCTTCTTTTAAGTATTGCGTTAAAAATAAAACATGCATTATAATTCTTTATAGGGTAAAATATTTATCTAGTCCATAAAATTTAGCGAAATTAATATTTAAATTTTTATATTTTTAGAAAATAATTATTAGGTCATTAAAATTTCATTTCGTTATAATAATTAGTCATTCTATTAATTTTTTTCAAATTGTCTATTAAAAAAAATAAAAAATAAATTATTTTTTTTAAAATATCGTCATTTTCAATCTCTATATTTTTTCATTCATTTCCTTTCTATTTTCCTTTATTTTTTTCCCTTTCTTTCATTTTCTTCCCATTTTTCTTTGTAAAATGCTCACATTTGATATTTTCTTTTTTTTTCTTTATCTTATAATTTTTTTCTTTTTTTTTTTATTTTTTTGTAGTTAATTAATTAATTATATCAATTTTGGATTTATTGAAATTAAAAAAAGTAAAATTTATGTGTGGGTATTGTGATTAGTGAAATTTTATGGAGAACAGATGATTTGATTATGAAAAAAAAAGAAAAAAAATTGAAATAAATTTTAATAGAATGGCATAAAAAAATTAATAAAAAATAAAAAATATTTTTATCTTTTTAATGAAATAGATGAAAAAATTAATTATTGTGATGAAATCAAACGTAAATCCTAACCCTAAATTTTTTAAAATTATAAAAATTTCAAGTATTAATTTATACTACATAATATTTTACCTTTTTATATCGTCACATCTAAATGCTGGTGAAAAAGAGCTGCAAACCCATATTAGGTCAAAGAATCTTAAGACGTGTAATACAACATTTTGTCTAAAAATATACTATTTGGCTGGAGTAGTTTCTAATTTTTTTTATTTTTTTTTATATGTTGGAAGGTTTTTTTTTAATTAATCTCTTCTATATTTTGTTGACATATGCATAAAGTTAATCTTATTTATTAAAATATATCTTATTAAAATTTGGAATCGTATTATATACATTTGTATAATCTCAATCACTTTATGAAAAAATTAAATATTATAGTTAAAAAAATAAGCAATTATATATTAAAAATAAAAAATTTTTATTATATTTTTTAAAATTAGAAAGATAATTTAAATATAAATTTATTGTTCAAATTATATATGTACTAGATTACGTTTATGTGAAAATTTCAATTATTTAAATAAATATAACTTAATATATCTGCTCCAATCAATTAAATAATTTTTTTTTTTCTAATGGTAAAATGTATCATAGAAAATATTCATATGTCATTTTAAATATATATATTTTTAATGTGAATAAAGAATATTTATTTGTGATTCAATCAAATATTGATGAATGAAATAAAGAACAAATTCACTTATAAAACAAATAAAGAAGAAATTCAATTAACAACTAAATCAACTTGAAATTGTAATCAGTTAGATACTATTAGTCATTTCATCTTTAGAGCTTCTTGATGCCATAACATGATTCTAAACTATAAACCATGCTAGTTGTATAGTGCTCCTTGAATGGACATGAATGAAGAATCTTTCCCAGAAGCAGAACAGAGGCTAAGGACTACTAAAGCTGGTAAGTAATGATGGGTACGTTTACTCGTTTTAGTAAAAGTCAATAGCCTTTTCAATAGTCTGGCAAATGGGAGCAATTGATGGATAGAGCAGAGAAAAACCCTGCTACCACTTTCAAATTTCAAGTCTGAATTTTGTTCAACCAGGCAATCATCATCAAATATCCTCATTGTGTGCTCCAGTGGGCAACATGTCACATCTCTGATTATAAACTGAGCCTTTATTGGGCCTCCTTATGCTATTCTAAGGTCCATCGCTGGCCCATGTTACCCTGTGGTCTGTATTTCTCTTGAAACTGTCACAAGGAAATGATAGGGAAAACAAAAAGGAGAGGTTTACAAAAGTGGTTGTTTCCTTGTGCAGTTCATCCACACTTACCAACTCATTCCTCTTCAACTCTTCAATTTCTACACTTGGTTGCCTGTTTATGGAATTTTCTATAAAATGAAGGATAACAATAAAATTGTATTGTATTTGTACCTCAATTAAGAACTGATTTAGAATTTTAGATTTTTCAGTCATTATATATCAGAATTATTCCTCCATTTCAGTACCTAATATCTCCATCTATATTTAAAAAGGAGGCAGGTAAGGATAAAGAAGAAGAAGAAAAAAAAAGGAGGCAGGTAAGGAAAAGAAGAAAAAGAAAGAGAGGAGGGGGAGTGGATTCTCATTCTGCACTGTATACTGCTTCGAATATGTGCAGAATTATCCATAAAAATAGTTTGGTTATTGATTATGAAGTAATAAAAAAGATAGAAACATTGCATTCCTTTTGGTATTAATTTTTTTAAATGTAAAATCCAAAAAGCTGTTTGCGTTTTAAAGCAGAAGACTGACAAACTATATCAGTGTGCTTCAGGACTATTCTCTAAACTAGCCTGTAGGAGCTCCAGCCACGCTACGGTACAGGAGGAATTGGTTTATCTTCTGTCTTTGGAGGGGACTAATTAAGAACCACTTTTTTTTTGAAGGTTTTCTATTGTTAAATTGCTATCATTTAAACCGAGATATTAGTAGTTAAAATTAATTCAGAACCATTTTGTAGGTGGTGGGGATGGATAAAAATATATTTAATTTTCTAATCTTTATGTTTAAATAGAGTTTGGGGGCCGGACCCCTTCGAACGCCGCACAGTATTTTCATTCAATCAAATAGCACATATACCTCCTGTCACCCTTAGCATAAGATAGCAAACATGGAAGAATGGGGAACATTTTTCTGTCTCCAAAGGAGAGAATTTTTTGCCAAAGAAAGAAAAATGAGTTTCATTTATGGCGAAATTGCTATAGAATTTTACTGACCCTAGTAAAAGGTATCAGTAAGTTCCCATTTATAGGATTCTTTAATGAATAACAGAGTCAACTTCAAAAGCATACTATTGTCCTGCATTCACTATCAACAGAAGGTACAACAGAATGTTTTCCACTTGAAAATGCCTACAAAAGTGTGACATTATTTTAAGTTCTCCACTGTAGCTCTATTTGAATCCGGCCGTTCCTGGAGTCAATGAGGTGGTATTTCTCGTTGATTCTCTTGTTGTTAACAACATCAGCTAGGTTTATATCCACATAACCCAAATTTTCCTGATTGGAAATTATTATTGAAAAAAAAAAAACACAAAATATGAGCAAACCTCTAATGCTGAGATTAAAAAAAGACTTATTTCAAAATTTCAATAGAAACAAAAATGATTTTAACTTCATGCAGGTTCATTTGCTGGATCTGATTGTAAAGACAATGCATATATACCTTGGGATGGAGTAGACCCATCCTCGAGGAAGCACTGAGAACTTCCACATGAAGTCTATCATTTGTGGGCGGTTTCTCAAGCGTGAACTGAAACTCCTCTTCCCATCTTGGATCTCTGTTTTTCTTCACAAGCTGTATCATAGTGGAATGGGATAATTAATTGGCTGATAATCAATAGCACTTGCATTGTATCTATGTAATTTTTAAGAAAGAAAAATCATATATCAATATCATGATTAGAAGTTGCAGCAACTTGTTTGCTATAAAAACTACTCATATAGAACCTGACACTACACTACCAAAATGTGAAGACTTGCATCCTCTTGAAACTATGCTCAAGTAAGCTTTCATTATTACAGGGGTAGTTTACCTTAGTTCGCCTCTCCTCCCCTCTGAAAAGTAATCGCACATAAGGATTTGTATGGTGCTTTCCTTCAACATCTTGAGCTTCATGTATGATAATCACGAACAAACCACCATCAGCTGGTGTTCCTTCAGGAGCCTTTTCTACAGCATTCGAATCCAAAACATCATTTGGCATCTCATCTTCCTTGAAAGGTTTGTATAGCAGTTCCACAACAAGCTGCCCGCGTGACTTCTCATTTTGAGGGTCATTTGGGTCCATATTTTTTAGCAGTTCGAGTGTCGTAACTTTTGGCTCATCAGGTGTAAGCTCTTTCAATGGAACAACATTCATTCCCATCTTGTCATGTTTGCCAACCTATATGAAAGGGAACAGAATTTTAGAATCACAATGATGGGAAAAGAAGAAAAAGGAAGAGAAACATTATTTTACACCACTGACAACTGCCTCATACGAGAGACCTGTATGGTTTAGGCATGGACTATTTCAAACCATTAATCATGTTCTTCAACATTCCCACTTTAACACTATTTTATGGTTATAAATTTAAGTTCATTGAGCATAAGCTAGTGGTGGAGTGAGGACATTGTGGTAAACCAAACAAAGAAGCATACCTGTTCCCAGTCATAAACAATAATCTCCAAGGCTTGAGATTCAGGGTCTTTAACAACAATGTTAAATTCCTCATTCCATTCAGGGTTCAAGTTTCTGTGCTTCACCGTTGTTTTCTTAGAGGGGAGCTTATCTTCAGTGAGCTTTAATTTTACATAAGGGTCTGATGCCCCAAGTAGATCTTTCTTTTTAAGCTTCATTGCCCTCAAAACCTTCACGGTGAGAATCCCAACAGGTCGCTTTGCAGCTCTGAAATTTTATGAAAAATTGGTTGGTCCCGGTGAAAGGATTGGTTTCATAACCTGAAGCAAAGGAGAACACTTACTTTGCAGGATCCAGGACAGGAACTTGTAGGGCTTTTGGCCATAAGTACATATTTGCAACTTGATCTTTAATAAGCTCCTAAAGCAAGAAAAAATGAGAAAAATATTAAGGCACCTAAATAAAAGCCTCTTTTATCATGTGGAGGATTCTAAAATAGCACTTATAAACTGAAGCCTAGGTGTGCTGAGAAGCATAGACAAGCCAGAGAGTACAGATTATATATACCCCCTGGAAATGCAACAATTCCTCTTTTTGCTGCATAGCAACATAAATACAAAGAATGAAAGAAATCAGAGTCATCACCTGTACAAATCTGTATAGGCCAGGAATGGACATGGCATCTGCTCCAACCAATTTCAATCCAAAGTCAACATGGGGCTGCAGAATCAGAGAGAGTGATGGGGTGGTATTTTGCACTATAGATACTACAAGGAATAGTAAATCTGCAAATGTTTCATACAATTTTAATGACCTAAAACATGCAAATCAAGCACAAAAATTTATTAGGTAATCAATTGTTACAATCCTAGTTGGCCAAGGTATGAGACTTGGTGAATCTCACATTGAAAAAATGGGATTTCAAGCGGGGTTTATATGGACTTTAGACTCTCTAACCCCTTGAGCTAGTTTTTGGGTTGTGGTTCTCCCAAGATTCATAACATCAATCTCCTGGTAAGACGCATCACAAATCCTTTGGAAAGGTTCAAACTTCATTAGCACCAAATTATAAGAGTACCAGCACCAGCACATATAGAAATATTAAAAACCATAATTCTAGCAACTTGAATATTTATAGGATAACAAAAATGACTCTGAAACATTAGCACATACCTTCTCCATTAGAGAGACAAATATATTGGCAAAACAAGGAAAAGTAGGAACCAAAGGCTTTAGGGTGATGCGTGGAGCAGCAAACACTTGCAAATCAACCACCTGCAATGATCTAAAAAAGTTAAAATTTTCTGGGAAATGAGCCATGAGACAATTCCTCTCACACCTTTTCCATTAATCACTCATTCATGCATGTGCACTTGAGAGAGTGTGTGTGTGTGTGTGTGTGTGTGTGAGAGAGAGAGAGAGAGAGAGAGAGAGAGAGAGGCGAAGATGGAGGTGGGCAGGCTGCCAAAGTCAAACAAACTGTCTCCTTTCATCCAAGTCATTGAACACAAAGTTAATTCAGCTGAATAAAATTTTCTCACTCCTAATTAAAGGTTCCTATTATCAAATACCTGAACTGTGGCTCTCAAACCAAAAGCTTTAACTGCAATAATGATGTTTGGGTTTCCAGCCCACTTCATCGATGGTTCAATGATCAACTCTTTCTCATCAGTGATATAAACTTTCATTCCTGGCATACATTAAACCTAGAATGAGATCTGTTTTAAAAATTCATTGCAGATACAAATATAAGGGAGCCAAAAACTAACTAGAAGAGTATCCATGTTAGCAATCTACTGCGACCACAGATAGATGAGTCTTGAAACAATAAAGGGAACAAAATATATAATGCAAACATTAAGGAGACAAAAATAGGCCTCTAATTGTATCAGATGTAACAGTAAAATGCAATTTTCAATTTTCTAGCAGAAAAAGGCAATGTTTGGAATGACCCAATTTACATGGCTCACAAGTTCAACTGCAATGTGCTTTCCCATTGACCAATCAATCAGTGACAGAGTTTACAGTTATGGTTAAGGGTTAGAATGACAAACTATGCAATTGTGGTCAAGGGGAAAAGGATTCCACAAAAATTCTCATAATATGTTCGTTTTTAAGGCAAATTTTAAAAGCTTTGCTATTTTATTTAAAACTTTATGGCCTTCTTTTATTGGGTAATATGTGTTACAAGGATGCAAAAATGAGTTTTGCACAATTTCTATCCAGTTGAAAACTTTCCACCCGAATCATAAGCAGAAGAAAAAAAGAATTTCACAAGGAAACCAAGACAAATACCTATAGTTGGCTTAGGGATGGGCCAACATATCGTACATGGAGCATATTATCCATGAAAAAGAATATATTCCAACATTTTGCTATGCTTCACATCAGATTTCTACAATCCCATTAACTTAAGCACTAGTAATATATAAATTAATTTGAGGCCACATTCTAAATAGGATAGAGACTGTTATGGCTTCTCAATTTTGATTTACAATATTTTCTAGTGTTCTGCTTGACCCTGTAGCATCTTATTAAAATTATACCTAATCACCAGGACATTCATCAACCGGTCGCCTATAAGCAAGCACTTCTAAACTGGCAGCATAAATGCCTGGGAGTCTATTGCTCAAACTAAAAGATGAGTGCCCGTGCTTTAAAAGGTAAATTTAGCAAGCCAAACTTTCAGAACACCAGTGCCTCACACATATGTTGATCCATGATTTGCACGACCCCTTTCCCACTAGACAAGTTTAGATATGAATATACTTCAATTTCTAAACAAGAGAAACTAGTTACTAAGATACAACTAAAGATAATTAACCAGCACTATTTTATTTTCGTGTGCTGGGCTTCTCATGTAATTGTTTACTCTTTCCACAGGGTGCTTTAAACAATTTTTTTTTCCTACTTCAATAAAATGTGCATGTGGATACATAGGTGTGTGTCCGCATTTGAGAGAGAGAGAAACTTAACCTTGAAAAGTTGGTGGCAGGGAACCCAAGGTAAGTTCTTCAAATTCAACAGAATCAATTTTGTATTTTGGAATTTGCTCAGCAATAATAGGTTTTGCTACAGTCCTTGCAGTCTTGCAAATTGCCTATAAAACTTGAGGCATCAATGCAATGTACAAAGAGGAAAATAAACAGAAGCTGCAGTGAAGATGCAAATATCATTATACAACATACCGTATCCAGGTAAGGCCACATGGTTTCAATGAATTTATTAAGCCAGTCAACCTACACCATAATAAAACAACTCTATGAGAAGCTTGTTGTAAAATTGCAAAATGCATTCAGGACCTAACATGTATAAATGGTGAAAAGCCAAAATATAATAGCAAATTTGCAATAACATACTCGGTCGTAATCTGGATTTTTCACCCAATGGGGTATTTCTGGAAGCAGCCGTTGCAAGGTTTTTGAGTCTTGTTCAACCAAAGGACGAATTACAGGATCCTGAAGAATTCAGTAAGCATGGCATATGTTGAAATTATCCCTTCAGGGAAAAAACAATGTAGATGGAATAATATCGAAGCATTCAACTTACAAAAAAATGTGTGTATGTACTGAGAAGTTCACAATGGCTCTTGAAAATTAATATTAAAAAAAAGCAGTGCCACTCCTATGTTCTTAAGATGAATTATGCATGAGATTCCAATTCATCAATTCTCATACAACAACTAAGCCTTAGAAATATAAAATATTTTGTATTATTTGATCCGTCCCCCTTGCTGCATTAAGATGAAGTGACCAAACTGAAACTCAGTTTCCACTCATATTCACCGTGGAAACAATTTGATATGTGCAGCTTCATGTTTTTATTCTTTATTTTTCTTTTTTTCATATGTTTCCGCATATAGAAACGGAATAGCAATCATCTGATGTCTCAGACAACCCAACCAACCATCAAATACACTCTGCATATGCATGCCAAAACACTTACTTCTACATATTCTGTTTTGACTCTGAAGTATTGGAATCTCCTAACTCAATAAAATCCTACTTCAAATTACAGTCACAATCCCCAGAAACAACAAAACCAACGGCACCAAAAGAATCGCCCTACAGCTAATCATCTTTCAGTTAAAGCATGGAAAAATGTCTATTATTTTTTAACTTATATGATTAAATGTAAGCTTATGCATTGTTTCAGTCACCATAGAAGGAAAATGGACCAGCAAACCGCAGGCAATCTTAAATAAAGCAGGTAAATTTCAAAATGGCCCCATAAAAATAGAGTATAATTTGACCATAAACAGTACAGCCATTTATATGAAGACTGGCGAAGCTGTATCTATCTAAATGATCTTGAAATAGCCCTATCCCTTTTCCTATATCCGCATCTAGAATATACACAAAATTAGCACACACTCATTGCAGTTCAAACAAGGAAATCTAAAGAGCAACAACTGAGTCAAATAAATCGTGCAATAAAAATCAAATACAAACAAGATCTGAATGCTGAGAAAACAAAAAGAGAAATGGAAAACTGACCTTGACATTAGTTGGCTGAAAGTAGATAAACATGTAATACCCAATCACCATCCCAATTGAAGTTCCCATTCCAAATCCACAAAAACCCAGTATAGTACTCAAAATACCCATCTGAAATCTCCTTTAGAAACTCCACTAAAATCACCCTGTAACCTTAATTCACTCTGTCACACCCCAAAAAAAGCCAAACCCAGTATTTGAAACACAAAAAGGAACTCAAAATCAGGAAAGCAAATCTCTTCTGGGAAATAAGAGAGCTATAGAGGCCGTGTATAACACTCTTTTTATCTTTTGCTATCTTGCTCTTTATCAGGTAAGTGAGCAATAAAGGAGCATTTATTCTTGTGAGTTGTGACCAATCTTTTTACGTTTAACGAACCATTGGGTTTTCACAACGGTTTGAAACCGAAAACTTTACCCGCGAGATGTTTGGGCAATGTCGGCAACGTGCAAATGGTTATCTGATCCGAATTGTGGACTTCCCATTGGTCAGTGAATTTCCCATTTTAGAAGAAACGGAGACGGTGAAAAAACGGAGCCGGCGCCTGCACTTTGCATATACATCAAACAAAAGATATAAAAAAATATTTAATTTAGAAAAAAAAAAAAAAAACACGGGAGTTTTTTTCACAAAAAAAAATATAAAAATTATTATCTCTCCACTTGTTAATTCGATATATTAATCAAAAATTAAATATTTTTTATCAATTGCCCACTCCTATTTTTTTATTTATAAAATTTAAATTTAAAAACAAATTTTTTATCACCCAAAATTAATTAAAAATCAATATTAAATATAAGTAGGAAGTTTTTAATTAAAGAGAAATTTTTAAAAATAAAATAAAACTTATTGATTATCACGAAGAAAAAGATTATTGACTTTTCTATTTTGGTTTTTATTTGATTTTTTCTAATTAATACTTAATTTTTTTTTTAATTTTGCTAAATGCTATGAGATTTTTTTTTTTTTTTGCCGTTTTCGACTTTTTAAAGTTTTTTCTCTTCTTTCTAGTCCCTTGTTTTGTCCTTCTATTAATATTGGTGGTGCAGTAATCTTCATGCTTTTGGCAGGTTTCTTAATGACGATATTCTCCATAATGGAAATTGATAAAATAAAAGCCTTACTGTTCTTTTATTAATTATATGATAAGATTTTTAATAGGTATTACCGAAAATTTGTTTTCCCTCAAAATACAATAAAAATAATCAATCGCTTCATTTTCAGTGTAAAAAAAAAAAATCATTTTAAGGGTAAATTATTGTAATATTTTTATATTTTACCATAATTAAAAATATTTATTTTTACTGTTTTAAAATTAACATTTGTAATAATTGAAATTTATTAGAGATGATTTAATTTTTATTTATAAAATTATAAATTTTTTTATTATATTCTAATTATCAGAGTTTCGATAAATTTGTATAATAATTTCATCCCTTGTATTTAAAATTAAAATAATTTAATATTTCAGTTATTATATTATAAAATACTTTAATTTCTATATATTTTATATTTATAAGAATAATTAAAATATTAACTAACATAAATTTTACGAGTGTTATAGTAATTTATCTCACTTTAATATTGCTAATAATTTTTTTTATATATTAAGTATATGAAATATTAAAAAAAAAAGGAATTAATTATAAGGTAATGGGCCATTATATTGATTAACATGATTGATAATATCAATTTTAATATGTTGAATAATATTTCATATTAACATAGTTTACTATTTTCTAAGAAAACTTCCTTAAGAAAAAATATAAATCAAACAAAACATTCATTTAAAAAATTTAAAAATAAATTATTTTATATCATCTAATAAGTAAATTAAATTTAATCCATGGAAAACTCTTTTAAATATATATATGGTTTGTGAATTGATGAATTTATGGATTAAGGTAAATAGCTTACTTATTAATAAAGGGTGGTCTTTTCAATAGCATATGCATATAATTAATTAAAAGGCCAAAGAAAAATACATTGATAGAATTGAAAAAGAATAAATTTGTATTGAATTATTTTTTTTTAGAATATTAGAGCGTAAGGAATTAATTATGAGTCTATTACTTAAAAAAATATATATTTATCGTTAAATTATATCTCAATGTGTTACTCAATTGAATTATTAGGTAATAAATTTAATTTTTTATTTATAATAATACATTGATGAAATTATTTTATTATATATAACCTAAATTCACTAGACCTTTTTTTTTGGGTCCAAAGTATTTAAAAAGAAATGGGCTTCCTCAAATAATTATAAATTTCATTGTACATTATATAATGTTAGTGAAAAATAAATAAATAATTATAGTAACTTTTTATAATTGCGACTACTTTTTTCACAAAATTATTTATCATGATTCATGACCCATATTTTATGTAGCAATCATAATTCAGTAAATATTTAAAATATTATTTTAGACAATAGCATGACAATTGAAATAATAGTATCCATTGAGTGATTTTCCATTCAATATTAACCCTATTTTATTTATGTTTCTTGGCATTAAGTGATCGTCTTTATGAGGTATAAAATCAATTTCATTAAAGAAACTAATACTAATTAAGTAGGGGATTATGACAATCTAATTACAAGGCATGTAAATGAAGGAGAAATTTCTTACTCTGTTTGCAATAAATAAATGCTAGCCCATTCTAACCAAACACGTAATAATACAATTTCCATAATATGTATATTTTTTATAAATTTAATTTTAACTACAATTAAATATATATATATTTTTAATTTAGAGACAACTACAGTACTATAATTTATATAATACTTTTTAAGAAAAAAATTAATTACCTGTCACTTTTTTTTATATAATTATCTGTCATTTTATATAGAGATGAAAGTTAAATTAATCAAATTAAATTAAAATAAATGGTTTCATAATTTATTTAATTTAGTTTAGTTAAAAAAAATATAAATTGAAAATTTAATTTAATTTATAATTTGAGATTTTTTTCAATTTCAAATTAAATTAAATTAAAATTATATATATATAATTTTATTTTATATATAATTATAATTTTTTTAACCTAATTTTAATTTAAAATTTAAAAAAATATCATTCATGAAAATTAACTAAAAATAAATAAAAATAATAATTTTTGAGAAAAAAATATAAATTTTGAGTGTGTTAATTAATAAAATAAATAAGTTTTGGATTATATAATATTATTATTTTTTTTTTATTATCGATATTTTTTTCTTAAATTTATAATAAAATAATAATGATTTATAAAAAAATCTATAGTTTGAAACCGATAAAATGAATATATTTAAATTGAATAAAACCGAATTAAAATCAATAATTTGACTATAATTGTGGTTGAATTTGATTTGAAAATTTTCAAATCAAAAATATTAATTTAATTTTATAATAATCTTTCAAATTTATCAAATTAAATCGGTGTCACCCTTAATTTTATATTTGAAAAATAACTTTTTATATAATCAGATTAATATTCATTATATATATATATATATATATTTTTGACAGCAAGACAAATATACATGTAAGTAGTCAAGACAAAATGAATGGCTAATTTGCATTTTTGAAAGTCGTAAGTAATTATAAATTTATTATTAATTAGTACCGTTGTGAAGATATGTAAGTAGTCATGTGGCTTAGACTGATCCTTGCCACTTGTCAAATAAAATTAACTCAATTAATTTTATTATGTCTCTTCATATCATATCAAACTTTTCCTCAAAAATTAACTTTTTTTCTTTTCTTTTTCTTTATATTTTTCTAATGAAAAAAATATATTGAAGACAGGTAAAACGGCCTCCTTTTGGTCACCCAGCATTATCAAATCTATTATTTGATAACGACAGAGATATCTTTCATTTTGTAGTCAGAAATTTTTGCCTTCCAAAGTCTTGAAAAGCAATATTTGCCTCCTTAATTATTTGCCACGCGGCTTAAAAATATTTTCCAGATAAACAAAGATGATTAATTGATTATTGTTAACAATTACTTAATTAAATTTCGAATTGATCAGTAAAGATTTTTGTATTTTCTCCTCTGCTGTATCAACAAATGTTGCCATTCTTTTCATAATAATATCATTAATAAATAAATTATTTAAAATATACAAGCAATTTATTTTAATGTCTTAAATAGGGATAATAATTTTATCTGATTCATTATTTGATTCATTAGATATCAATTCTGTTTCGATCCGAATTATTCGCGTCATTTAATATATGAAAAATATATATATATATATTTTTTATTTTAAATTTTGTTAGATACGAGTCGGATTCAATACTAATAATATTCGATATAAATTCGATCCGATTATATATATCATATATATTTTTTAATTCATTCTTGAAATACATATGAATAAAATTTAATAGCAAGATATAAATAATATACATAAAACTTATTGGAATCTCTTCCGCAATATATATATATATAAAAACTAAAAAGCTATTTGTTTTATAGACAAAATTTTCAATAAATTTTGGGATATTGGGTCAGGTTAGGCCCAATTAAGGCATAATTTACTTTACCGGGTTTCAATCCCTCGTTGCAAATTGCAACCCCACCTCTGCATTGCCAACTCAATACAGCAACACCATTATCTGTCCTCTGCCATTTCCTTGTGAAACACTGCCCCACCCAATTCCAAAGTCTATATATATATATATATATATATATATATATATATATATGTTAATTTAAGCAATCATTTAGAAGTTAGAGGGCATCTTTCTATTTGAACAAAAAAAGGCAAGAGTGATTAATAGGTATTGTGGTAGTGACATTTGGAAAGAAGATCATTTTCAGCAAAAAGAGACAATTTAGTGCACGTCCTTAGAGGAACAAGAGGAGGGCAGGAGGCCCCTTCAATTGATGACAAACAGAACCCCAACAAATCACTATTGCTTGAAGGCAATGGCATTTATAGTGACAGAAGAGAGACGACAATGAAAATTGAGGGATAAAAATTGTCAGCATGCTCAATTTATAGCTACATTTCCTGAAAATTTTGCTATTGACCTATCATATCAATTATAAAACACCATATGAGCAATATATATATAGATCAAACTTTATCAATTCCGTTTCTTAAGAGTTTTAATTTCAAACAAAAAGGACCAAAGTTATTGGAGATCAGAAATTTGCAAATTTTTTTTTTTTTAGCATTAGAAGGGTAAACGAAACAATTATTACAAAAGTAAACTAGTGAGTTATTAAGAGGACCAACTGTTTCTCAAATTGCCGGCCCATAAGCCTCCCTTAATACGAATCCCAGACATTTGGGACGTTGGCCCTATTCACAGTCCAAATTTATATATACAGAATTGAATAGCCCAAATCTAAAAATCATACTCTGTTCGTAATCAGCTTTAGCTTTAGGCCCATATTGAGAGAGACTAGTCCACAAAGAGCATGCACAGCCCAGTTAGAGACATGCCAATAGCCCGAATATGGCAAAATTTTGAGGGAACATGATGACTTGGATTTATCATAAAAAAGTAAAAAAATAATAATAATAATAAAAAGGAAACATTTAGCTTTTATGATCTGACCATTCTTTTAAGAAACCAACCGACCTTTCCCATCTTTAGTTCTTTATAATATAATTGATTGACGCACTATAGAATTGCCCATCCCCTTATATCATGCATGAGCAATAAAATTTTACTTTATTTGTTTTAAATCAAATATGTGTTTTTCTTTTCTTTTACACCAACACATATAATGGTATCCAATCCACGACCTAACCATCGAAATTCGCCTTAAGGAACTTCATGTGATGTGAGTATCCAGTAGCCTAACCAAAGGATTAGGATAATCATGGTGTTTTCTAAAATTTTTAAATATATGTATATATATATAAGTATATATATATTTTTTTTATCTATCTTTTTTTGTTTTTAGGTCTCACGTGAATGTTACAGGTATAAAAAATAAATATTATCAAAACGAGAAGCTAACATATTTTATTTTATTTAAAAACCATATAAATCCAACTTTGATTACGTGTTAATCTATAGTTAATTTGCTTTTTGTTTAAATATCTTGAAGCTTGCAGCTTCCTTGCTTTATTTCAACGAGGAACGTGGGTTTTTAATGAAATTGATTTGGACGGTGCACAAGTTGCAACTACCAACGTAATAGCTCGCGTGTTGTATAGCACAGGGGCATAATTCTTAAATAATTAATACAGATTTTGTTAATGCCAATTGCCAAAGTTTAATTTCAACATGAAAAGTTAAGGAAAAAACAAAAAGGCAAACAAGTAAAGAAAGGAATGGTACATTATTATTATTATTCTTTTTTCCATTGGGTATCTGTCTTTGGATGCAGGGAAAAGCTTTAAGACGTTCTTTAAGAGCTTGGAATCAACTTCTTTTTTAGACAGATAAACAGAAGCTCTTTTGAATCAATAAACAATAGAAATTTACAATTTAATTACATATATATATTCGTGTGTGATTCTGAATGTAGAGAGAGTTTTGTTTTGAACTTGTCAAAGTTGATCCGCCATAAGATTAAAAATTAAATCCTGGGTTTTTCAACAACTTCCAAACGCTAGAAAACAAATTTCTTTCGGTGGTTGAAAGTTGAGAACCCCTCTCTGTCTCCGGAGAAAAATAAAATCAGTAGTCATTTTCAATTATTTCAACTAAAATCATTTAGTAGTGAAGTACCAATAGAATTCTTATATATATAATTATATATAGCCGTCAGACAAATTAGTTTAGCACCAAATAATTAAAATTATGGACCCAATTAATAGTATAGCTTATTCTTGTTTTGCACGAGCATCAAACTACTCAACTATATATCTAACCCGTACGTGGATTTACATTTTAAATCTTGGCTTATTAAATTTGGAGTTAATACATTGAAAATAATAATAATCAAGATTAGTACATGACATAGTTAATTAGTAGAGAATACCTAGAGAAAGAATTAAAGAAGGCTATTAAATTTGACAGATATCTAGCGAGTGGAAATCTCATATTTAATTAATCTCATTGAATTTTGAGATAAGATTATTTAAGAAAATGATTATTTTCATTTTATAATTCACCTAATAAACAAAAACATACAAATTTGTAAATTTTAAAAATTTCGAAACGAATTTATAGTTTGAAAACAAATGAATTTTCATTTCTCATACAGAAATATACTCTCTCTCTCTCTCTCTTTATGTATATGACTAAATTTTATTTCGAAATTCGTGATTATCCTTCTCAATATATATATTCTCTACGTATCGATTTTGAAATTTTATTATAGGATATAAGTGTGTCTTACTACTTAAACCATACTTTATTGATGTACTCTATATTTAACACCTCAATTATACAATAATAACATTTTAAATTCATTTTTACTTAATTAATTGTAAATTATTAATTCATTATTTTTTCATCCGTCCCAAAATTTAGTATACTTTTCATTTTTAAATGTTAATTTTATAAGAAATTTATATATTATTTTGTGTTAGTTGTATAATTAATAAATATATATTGAATAAATTGTATAAAATCAATATGTTATTATTAAAGAGTATAGCTATTTTAAAAAATTTACATGAGTATAGCTATTTTAAAAAAATTACATGATATTAACTATTTTTTTTAATATATATAAATATATGAGAAAAATGAATTAAGCAGTCTGAATTTTTTGTCTTATTTAGTGTTTTATTTTTTATTTCATACATATTTTTATATATCATATCACTTATAAAAAATATTGTCTGTCAAAATATTTAAAAAAAAAGTGATGTAATATATAAAAAAGTGTATGAAACATAAAATGAGATATTAAATAAAATAAAAAATTTAAATTGTAAATTAAGTATACATCAGATTTTCTCACTTACTACAATATGCAAATTCCAAATTTTGCTATGAAACCACATAACCGCAATAAAAAGACATGTGCAAAGTTTGAGTAAATAAAAAAAAAAATCATAAACGGCATTTTTTTTTTTTAATTTACAAGGCAAGAAAAATATTCGAATCTAAGAAAAATATTCGAATCTAAAACTTAATTTAAATTAAGATATACGTGTTAATAATAATATCATGGGAACTAGCAACATTTAATTAAAATATAATACTGCCTCTCTTTGGAAAAAAAAAAAAAAAAAATTTCATACCGATTAAGAAAAATAATTAATTTAGATAAAATAATAATTTTTACTTTATATTTTTCATAAATTTCCTTTATTTATATTAATAAATAATTATTTTAAAAATAATAATTATTTAAATTTTTAATACTAAATATATAAATCAATGAAATTTCATTTAATACTAAATATTATCACCTGCAAAATTTTAATTTTTAAATCTCCAATAAAATTTATTTACCAATAAAATTTCTTTAATTTTAATATGTATGTATTATTTAATCTAATATTTAATTAATTATTGCTTGATAAAAATATGATGTGGTGAAATATTAAATAAAAATATATTAATTACCTTTTAAAAAAAATTAGACTATAATTTCGGATAGATAAAAAAATTTAAACATATTTTTTCGAAAAAAAATAATAATGCTCTATAAAATTTTAATAAATTAATATAATAATAAATATATTAAGATATAATTTAATTATAAATATATATTTATTTAGACAATAAAATTAAAATGATTTTGCAACTTTTTAATACTAAAAAAAAAATAAAAAATTGTAGTGATGGAACCCATCAATCATTCATAGAAAATCTACGAAGCCATACTATGAAAATGGCTGATATTCTGCCACGTGTGTGCAAATACATGAACCAAGGCCCCATTACTTCTGGATTAGTGTAGGACCACCGAACCCCTAAAATCTTTTTACTCCCAATTGTGTTGCCGTTGCTCGTTCCCTGCGCTCCGGGTCATACAGACTAAAAAACAACAAATTTTTTTAAATTTTATTTTAACTAAATACTGTGGACCCCACACAATTGAAAACGTGTACGGCTAGGATTCATCTTAGTCCTTACCCGACGAGACCAATTTCGACGAATCAGAGGGAATAATCAACGGTCAGAATGCTCTCAACGGCTATTTCTTAAATAACAATCCAACGGTTATCATTGGTTCGGCGGTTGCCGCCCTACAGTATCCCGGTCTTGGACTGCGGGGTAGCCGACCGCAACGGTTGTCGGTAAATTAGGAGTAATCGCGACATTTTCATTAACAAAAATATATATATAAAAAAAAAAAATTACAAAAATTATAAAAAATGAAGTAGCCGTTACGGCTTTTCTTCTATAAAATGAGGCACTTAGTTGACGCACAGAGTCATGAAAAATAAACGCTGAAATATCAATCCAAACCCTCTCAGAAGTAGGGATTTTGGGATATCTTCTGGATCGTAAGATCTGATATTTATCATTTTCTCTTTATTAGAGAGCCAAATTTATCTTGATGAATAGCTTTCTCTCTCTTTTAATTTCTATGATTTACATATATTGAATATATTTTCTTAATTGCAACTTCGTGAATTTTTGTTCATTATCAAATCTTTTCTTGATCTTTGTTAAATTTCACATATCGATTCTTTGTTCTGTAAAGGAAATTTCAAGGCTGCTGGGATCGTTTATTCAAGATCATCACCTTTCTCTATTATAATTTTGTGCTTGTCTTCTTTATAATATATAAATTAGAGTGATTATGGAGGCAATTTTTACGCCATCCTCCTCTGCTGATCAATCAATCCCTTATTACAAGCAAATCAAAAACTCACCAAAAAGAAACACTAGAAGACCAATTTCAAGATCCACTGAAAACTTGGCTCCCATGAACAAAAACAACAATATTCATGGCGTCGGCGACGGCATCTTGTTTGCTTCTCCGCCTTCTCTTTCCTTCTCTTGCCCTCCTTCATTTTCAGTTCTCTATCCATATCAACAAATTCAAAGGCAAACGCAACCACCTCTCCTTCCTCTTCCAATATCTAGGCCCTACAACTCTCTCCCTTGCCCACCTCCTAGTAGAAAAACAAACCGAACAAGAGATCAGTCTCTTACTCCCAAGAAATCTAAACAGCCAATCAACAGAAAAGAAACTGAAGCTGTAATTTCTGAATCGGCTGCCAAGTCTTTGAAAATTGCATCTACTTTACCATTTGGACCCGATCCAAACGATCTACCGAAGAATGTTTCTAAAGTGTTGTCATCATCATCACCCCCGTCATCTTTTTTAATTGCAGGTACTGGTTTTAATGATAATAATAATAATACTATCGGTATCAAGGATTATGATAGGTTTTCAGGTATGGTTTTTACACTATCTCCACCTCCGAGCAGTTTACCGTTGCCAAAGTTTTCTATTAGGCCAAAACTGATCAGTTGCACTGCTGAAGCCGCCGGGATTGATGCCGGCGCGACAGATAATCTCCAGCGACTTCTACGTCTCCGGTGAATATATATAATAACTTTGTGTGATTGGTAATGGAATGTATTGCTTTGCTTAGGTTTAATTTGGATCTTTCCTGTAAATAAAAGCATAACCAATTAATTATGGAGAGGGAGGTGTGTTTGGTTATGAAATTGTTATTGTAATGCGCTTTTTATTTTTATTTTTTCATTTTTCTCTAGTTTTAGTTAGTGAAGCGAGTTTGTGATTGCCACCTGCATTTTTTGAATTGGGGTGCATAGACGAACGTTACAGTCAGTCCAGGCAAAGCTGCCCAGTCTTTTTTTTTTTTTTTTTAAATATGAAATACTTCTCTTGATGATATATCAATAATAGTTCCTTTTATCTCTGTATTTTGTTGATTTTCTTTTATTTCAGAATGTTCAAAAAGAAAAATCTAATAATGGAAACGGCCAAGATTAATTTGAATCGCTGGCTTCCATCTACTTTTCTCATTTTTCATATTTGTTTCAATTCAAGATAAAATGTTGAGTCCGACCAGCGTATGGAACAAAGCGAACCAACAAATTGCTATTTTAATCCTAAAAATAAAAAAATTATACGTAATAAAAATAAATTATCTAAGAATTAGAGTTTGCAAGGTCACATTAAGTACAAGAATAAAACCATTTTAATAAAAATATCTATTCAATTTCTTCTCATGGTTTTCTCTATATATTTCATCTATTTATATATATTCTACAATAGATGAATATTAAGCAATTGCAATTACAATATTGAAATCAAATATATATCTTTGAAATTGATTTAAATTTATATTTTAAATAAAAAATTACATAAAGTCAATATTAAATCAAAAGATCCATTAATTCAAACAAATATAAATGTAAAATTTTTCAGACCTCATCATTCACAGTCAAGGGATCTTCTACCAAATGTTCAAGGTATCTTTCGTTTGGGCTTTAACTGGCAGTTTCGTTTGGTTTCACTTAGCCCAAACAGTAACTAACACAAGTCCCATATTGTTTCACTACGCCCCTGTTGGGCCCGATTTTGTCGTGTCAAAACTCGAAATATGCAACCCATTTTGAAAGCCGATTGTGACTATTTGCATATTCTCCACAAAATTCTTAGATGCATCCTATCTGTTCGTTTATTTTATTTTATTTTTATTTTTTTGAGATGGGCTTTTGTTTAAATTAACCAATGATGAAGAAAGGACAAAATTTTTGTGAATAATAACAATTTTTTTTTTAGCAATGTGGATTTCTTGAGTGTGGAAGTCTAAATATATTGTCCATATAGCATATGTTATAATTTAGTGTGCAAATAACAACAATATATTGTTTATAAATATTTCATCTTTTACACTTTTTATAAAGCTTTAAGATATTTACATGTGAAATGTTATCATTTGTAATCAAAACACTAATAAGTGGTAGACTAAATTCAACTAGAAATTTTAATGCAAGTGAGGTTTTTCCATAACTCGATTATATTGCTTGATAAAAATAAGTAAATTAAAATAGATGCAGTAGATCCGCAAGCGGTATTCAAGACCAGAGACAGAACCACATCATGTTGTACAGAGGCCAGTAACCCAAGCCTAAACAAATTTTATGTATTTGAATATTTAATTTTCTTATGAGTTTCCTGTTATATATATAGGTTATGTAAAGCTATTTGAAAAAAGAATATACTTATCCCACATTAAAAATTTATGAAACTTTCGAGTGGTATATAAAGAATAAATGAGCTTGATAAATTAAATGAAAGAGGGAGGAAATTATTGGAGGGAAATTAAAATTTAGCCTTTAATAATTAATTTAATGATGACACTCGGCACTTGATTTGAATTTAAATATTGTGTTTGTTTGAAAGGATATCTTAAAGTCTATAAAAGTAGACTTCTGCTGGTCAAGATATAATAACTTTCTTTTCTGTTTTCCTTTTTTTTTTCTGATACAATTCACTAAAAGAAATCTCCAAATTTACTGCTTGGTTCTCTTTCTGTTACAATTCACTAAAATAAATCTCCAAATTTGCTGCTTGTAGATTTCATTTATGTTTTCCTTTCTCTTTCTGATATAATTCACTAAAGAAAATTTTCAAATTTGCTGCTTGGTTCTCTTTCTGATACAATTCACTAAAGGAAATCTCCAAGTTTGTTACTTGTAAATTTCAAGTTTTGAGAGTGTATTGCCATTAAAATCCTACAGCAACTTAAATAGTGAAAGTATTAACACTTAAAAGACAGTGTTCCTAACACGCTTCAAAACTTCGTAATTGGTTATTTTCCTAATATTTCCTATAATAAAAATAGCCCTCCACAATAAATTGTTGTTTTTCTTTTTTTTTCTTCCCTTGTTTTGCCAAAAGCCCATTCATGATGTTGTTGTTTTAGCTAAAATAAACAGCTTTGCAGGTGCAAATTCGCACCGTATGCTGCAATTTTTGTTTCACTTCTTCTAAATTACCTCATTTTTTTTTTTGGACTATTGTGCTCCTCCAAGATTCTATTAAACTGTCATCAAATTAATAGTGCTGTATTCTTTTTTTTTTTTTTAAAGATAATTAATCTGACACTACTTATATTTATATTAGCATGAAATATATATATATATATATATATATATATATATATATATATATATATATATATATATATATATATATAAAATAAAAATTTTTTATATAAAAATTTTGGAGAGATAATGATA